>JANFOE010002458.1:0-147237 GCA_025667525.1 Glebionis coronaria | reverse complement strand
AGCGACTTTTAGGAATCGAGTCGGGTAGGAGTAATTTTAACTTTGGGCTTTAGTTGATTAATAATAAGAGTTTAGTTATGGGCCAAGCCCAATCCTTCCCTTCTTTTTTTTAACCGTGACCAACACACTCATAAACACATTACCAGTATATTTTTTATACCAAAAATACACAAACACTCTCCTTCTTCTTTCTATTCCACGAACACACACAAGAACAAGCCACATCCATCAATTTTTCTTGCTCAATCTTTCCATTAAACACTACCAAAATCATCCTTGGTAAACCCTTATCACAAACCCATTGATTAATTGCTCATGCATTTGATTTTTTTAAGATCATAAATTTTAAAGGTTTGTGTTCTTGCATGTTTGATCATGGGATTAGACATCCAATATGTTTATTAGTGTTTAAACTAATATAATCACTAGGAATTTTGTCCAAGAACACCCATGGTGGCTTGATTGAGCCGCGGCCAAAACATGATCCATGGGGATCATGTTGTGGTTTTTGAGTGATATGTTTTGTTGATTAACTTTGTTGTTAGGGTTATTGTTCTTAGGTGGGTTTTGATTTTTAACCATGCATGATATGGATTTATAGTGTTTTGATCTATCTAGGTTAATATAAGATGTGTTTTTGATTGTTTGGAATGGAATAGGGGTAGTTTATCTAAGTTGTTTTGATACCAAAATTCGGACAGCAGGTATGTGGGCTCAAAACTCACGTATTTTCTACTGTAACCTGCATGTTTTATAGCTTAAATGGGTTCCTTAGGCCTTTTACATGTTAGTGGTGAGTTGGATAGGCACTCAACTCCTCCGGATGAGGAAGTTATGACCTATTTAAGGTCGAAAGACATATTTTGGGACAGCAGGTTTGCATAGCTTGTGGCTACAGGTTATTGACCTCTATTTGTGTATTTTAAGGTTTTATACAGTAGTAGGGATCATATGTGAAGTCCTCCCACTGACCTCATGTTAATAGCTATCACCAAATGGTTTTTATGACTAAAACGGTAAACCCGAGTTTAAAAACAAGATTCTGATTTTGTAACCTTTCAAAGAATGTAACTTTCCCGCTAGTTGGTAGTAGCTATTTACTCGTGGTTGGTATGGGCCGAAAGTAGAATCATGAGGCTTTCCAATGGTGGAAATCTCAGTCCCTTAAACCTTATAGGTTAACGGGTTATTTTGTCCCAAGTTTGACTAGTGTAATTTGACCATTAAGTTCTTACGGTAGGGCTGTTAGTGTTTTGGACTTTTAGAAAGTTCCGTAAAATCTTAGATCGAATGGTTGGACATTTTGGAAACTAGATTCCAAGTGTGTTCCAGGGGTTTAAATCCCAAAATCATTGGAATTATGGTTTGGGAGATATACTCTTCTCAATACAGTCCTGCCGAATCATTTTGACTTTTACGTCTTTTGTTATGTAAACTTGAGGCGTTTTGTGTGCAAACCGTATTGGATACTTGGTTTAACACTTATAACATGTAGAATACATAATTCCTACAGGTTGTAACCTTGTTTAGCCTTGGTTCACTTTGACTTAGTTGTTGGTGCAAATTTTTACCCGTAATACATTTTTATCGAATTATTTTCATATAATTGTTTTATAAGCATATAAAACGCGTACTTAAGGGGCGTGATCACTTTTGTAGGTCACGAATAGCATTGTAGTGCTACTATCTACTCTTCTACAGTCCGGTTCCATTATTCATCCGTCATCCGTTCCGTTCGCCTAAAGGTGAGTTTATAGCCTCGCCTTTAAACTTTAAATGTTTTATTAAACCCGCGAGGGGGATACATGTTGTTTTATAAAATGAACACAAGTTGTTTTCGGTATGCTAGACCCGAATGAGATGATAAATTCATAAGTACCATTGTCTAATGAAGTCCCTGAATTTCATGCACTGTTAATTACTCGAAGGGGTAAACGCTAATACATATGATAGATTTATTTGGTTTGACAGCCTTATCCTAGGGTATGTATCCTTATGAGCATCCGAAGGGGATATTATGTATAAGAGATCATTGGTATATGATAATATTACCTATTAGTAGGGGCGCCGTAAGTGACTCGGTTTGATATGTTGGTTAACGTTCAGTGGCGTGAGCTTAATGCATTTATCTATATATATGACTTGTCTGTGTGATAAGTTTCAGATGATTCAAAATTCTTGTGTTCACTTATTATTCTTATAAACTCTATAAATTCACTCGACTTTTAGTTGACTTTTTAAGCATGTTTATCTCAGGTAATTAAAGATGGATGCTGGAGGTTTTGAATGGACGAGGAGGCAAGCGCTAATGTTTTGGAAAACATGTTTTCGTTCCATTCAGTTATCTTTTTACTTTTAAACGTTTATGTACTTTAAAAGTTTTATGTAAGAAATGTTGGTAACGTTTTGTGGGACCAGTACTCTGATCTTTATGAATGGAACCCTTTATCTAAAAATGTCTGTTGATCCCAAACTTAGATCGATTAGCTTTGTGTATACGAGATTAGATCAAGTAATACACGTAGAGAAACCTTTGTATATGCTTTGTGAATCTAAGTGTTATGCGGAATTTAACACTTAAACAAGAACACACAAGATATAAACAAACTTTCACTTTGGTTATCAATATCAAACTTGCTTACAATGAAAGATGTTTATGAACGAAAAATTATGTAAAACTTATATTGAACATTAACCTAAAGGCCTTCTTTTATAGATACAAGAAGCCTTGTACAATAAGCTACGTATCAGCTATTCTAGGTAAAGATAAACATAGAAAATACATTGTCGTTTCTATCCTTACTAGAAGTATTCTAGAATATAATAAACGTGTAGATTATATCTTCCATCAGTGCTTGTCTTCAATGTGTCAACGCTTGACTTTAACTTGTCAACGCTTGAGCTGTCAGCGCTTGCTTTGCTCTTGTCAACGCTTGAATTGTTCTTGTCAGCGCTCAAGTGATCTGGCCTTAATTTATTCCCAACAATCCTCCCCTAAACTTGATATCCACTCTTATGATCAAGTTTCAGAATAAGCATTAAGAACTAGGAGGAGTGTGACAAATCTTCTCATATTGGTAATGAATAAATCTGATCAAATCCTTTGCCACGTCACTTGAATAATCTATCTCCAGCTGAGTGTCCCTCATCTTTTCCAAAACAGCCTTGGATATGAAATACTGAGCATCCACAAGTAGATACTCAGCAAACTTTGTAGAACTCAAATGGTATACACCAGCAGCTGAATATAACCTCCATTGAAGACCACTGAGGTCATCTTCAAGATCCTTCCATATTTCAGGATCTTCCTCTTTTGTCCCACACATTCTTTTGAATGTGGTCCAAAGTTTTATTCCATTAGCTGAAGTTGGTGCTTCAGCCTCATACTTGGTCTCCAGCAACCTCCAAAGGTCCACCAAGTCTTCTCTATCACAACTTGCAAATAAAGATATGAGAGTGGTAAAAGTGTGTACCTCCTTTCCAAATCTGCCAATCTTCCAGAATCCACATTCATCCTCATCATAACTCACAATTGGATTCCTGGAATCTAATGGTAACACTTGCACCATATCTGAAGCTTCTAATGGGGAGAGCTTGAGGCTCTTTCTTATAACTGCTTCACTTGGATATAGTGGATCCATATCTTTTGGAAACTCAAATTTAAATCCCTTCTTTACTGGCCTGGGAATCATCATAGCTTTCTTGATTTCCATTTCTTCTGCAAGTTGCTCCTTTCTTTCATCTGAAAGAAGTCTGAGAGTGTTTGCTTCCTGTACTCTCACCCAAATGGGATAAGCCCTATGTTCCAACTCATCAAATGTCAAAGCCTTCAACTTCTGATGTGTCCATCCAACTCCATGACATCTGAGCAACATAAAGTAGAGCTCTCTTCTATCCCTTTTCAATTCTGAGAGAATATTGCTTGCCTTGTGCTTCAAAATCACCTTACAATCCTTCTGAACTCTAAGAAGAAGCTCCAAACCCCATATTTGATCTGAAATGGTCAAGTCTGGATTATCCATGCAGCTTTCTTCCCAAGAATTGTACATTTGAACCACCTCTGGCATGTCAAAGTCAACCTGCAATTTCAATTCTCTCAACTTTTCCCTAGCAAGCTCATCACCATACTCAAGCCTTTCAGGTTCTATAATCATCACACTTGAGTATGAGCTAGCTCCATCACTTTCTTCTTCAGAAGTCACAACAAATGGTGACTTTTCCTTTTCACCTTGTTCCATCATTTGTTCAGCCAATCTTCTATCAAATTCAACTTGGGCTGCATCCTTTGGAACAATTTCTTCTACCAATTTACCCTTACCCTTATCTGATGGTGAAATAGTTGGTAAGGTAGATGGTAATACCTGAGTAGGAACCTCCTTGATGATAGATGATGACTGGGATACATCACCTTCATGTGCAGGTCTGTCAACGCCCAAATTTCCTCTATCAGCGCCCAAAATACTTCTATCAGCGTCCAAATTTGTCTTGTCAACGCTCAAATATTTTCCCTCAGCGCCTTGTGTAACCTCTCTCAACATAGCTGTAAATGACAAATTTAGGTTGGTAGGAGAGATTAAGGACGTATCAAAACCTGTTTGTTCCTTCAAAGTTGTAAGGGCTTCAGCAACATCCATTGATTGACCATCTTGGCTGCCCTTATCACTCAGATTTCTTTGATCTTCCTCCCCTTTGGAAGACTCCTCCATACCCCTTCTAACATGATCACTTTCCAAAACAACAATCCTCTCCCTCAATTGCTTTAGTTCAAGGCCTTGAGAGCTGAAAATTTGTACTAAGTCTGCATTTTGCTTTTGCAAGCTAATGCAGACTGCCGTCAATTCCAAAAGAGTCATTGGTTCCAGTCTGCCCTCTTCTGAAATGGGGATTTGACCTCCCAAGTCAGGTTCATTGGGCAAGGATGAGGACTTAATTATGGTGGGACTGCCTTGGTCAGCATCTAAGCCAGAACCAATAGTCCCAGCCTCATCCAGGTCACCAGCCACACTTGTGGTGGTGGTTCTCTCTGCTTCATGGCTAGGACCACCAGAGGAGAACACTCCAGTAGTCCTTTGGCGTTTTATCAACCTATATTCAGGTGGTGTGGAAGATGGTGTAGAAGAATGGGTAGATGTGGGTTGGTTAAGGGGTGTTTGGGATTGTGAAGGTTGTGTGTCAGCGTTGGAAATAGGCACATCAACGCCAACATTTGATGTGTCAGCGTCAAAGGGTTCTTGGTCAATTTGCATTTGTTCAGGTGAGGGTAAAGGTTCAGGAATGGGTTCAAGTTGTGGTTGAGGGTCAATTTGAGGTTGAGGGTCTGGTTGGGGTTGTGCTGCTGCAATAACAGCAAGCATGGCTGGGGTTAAAGGTAAGTCTCTATGGGGTGGTGAATTCATCTTTGTAAAAATAGCTTTCTTTTGATCAGGGATTTTATAAAAATCATTGTGATCCCTTGAGCAGTAACCTTGATCATCAAAAATCATTTGCAGAAAACGGGGATAAGCTGAAGTCATTTTTGTCCCCTTGTTTTTACACATCCCTTCAAAAATCATTTTAGAATAGTTATATTTTTGCCCTGTTGCAATGCACACAATACCACTAGCAATGGATCTATTGATCTCATTGTGTGCAGTACATTTGGGACTCAAACATTGAAGGAGGATGTGGATGAGGTACTTCCAGGCTGGGGGAAATTCCTGCTTATGATACTTATTAAGAGTAACTTCATCAGGAAAAGGATATCCCAAAGCCCGAAGCCCTTGTTCTATTTCATTTATGGGAAGGATGGCTATACGATCAGCATCATCAAGATGCAAGGCCTGGCGTACCAAGGCCTCAGTAACCACCCAAGACCTCCCATGAACAATAGAAGTTAATGTGGTCACTCCATTAACTGTTGAGGAACTAACAGTGTTCCAAAACTACTTAATGTGTGTGATTGGAATGAGTGGTGCATGAGAAAGAGCATACCTTAATGGGGATGCGTTCAAATACGCCACCATTTGTGTGTATTGAGGAAACAGAGTATCATCAGCAACAAGATAAGCAATCATGTTGTGTTGAGACTTGAACCCCAATTCCAATTCTGCTGAGTTAAACTTTGGTGCCATTGATGAAAGCTGTTAATTGTAAGTGTAGAAGATGAAGTTGATAAGAGAAAAGTGTTAGACAAGAATTATAGATACCCTGTTTAAAATAGGAGCCAAATTTATAGGAGTGAAAGAATGCATGTGATTGGCCCAAAAATAGGCAAAGATTTTCAAAAACTAATCATGAAAATATTGAAAAAGTTATAAGTTATCTCATGCATGAAATGAAAGTAACAACTCCTAAAATTACAGCTTGAAAATATGTCAAAAAGTAACAACTGGGTAGGTCCCATTGAGTGTCAACGGTCAAAAATAACCTATCAACGCCCAAAGGCTATAATCTTGTCAACGTTTGCCTAAAGCCATGTCAGCGTCCAATTTGGTCACAACAACGCTTGGAAAAATCTTGTCAGCGTCCAAAAATAAAAATTGTTTTAAAAAGTGAAAAATTACCTTAACAAGTAAGTTATCCTAGAGAAGATAACCAAAAGCTGATAATTATTATAGGGCGGCAAGCACTGTCCAGTTATGCACACTTGCATAAGCAAGATAGACATAACAGTCCTCTAGTGTCCCTTGCTAACCAAAACTCTTAACAACAAATTTACCTTATAAAATCCTTGTTACTCCCAGGTAAATCCCATATCAAAATCATTCCCAAGTCTCCCAACAGACCACAACCAATTCTAGGCCAAAAATGTCTTGGCAGCATGCAAAGTTGATATACTATGCATGCTACAGTGCCTCATGGTTTAGTCTAACTCATACTCACCTGTGGACACAATCTAGAATTGTGATAAGAGTATCATATGGATACCCAAACATCTAAAACCTCCCCTTAAACTATGATACAAAAAGTTTGCTAAATTCATGCATGAACATAAAAAAATTATGTCAAGATAGGAATGAAACATTCCAACCATCATCCATAAATAAAAACTTGTCCAAATGCTTCTCCATTGATCCATAAGCAACTCTGTATCCAATGGTATACTGCTAACACCATCTGCACATTTAGATTGGAAACCACAAAACTAACATTGTTGCTGACAACGCCCCGATAACACATGACAGCGTTGAGGGAAGCTTTGTCAGCGTTAGACAATTATATTGCTGACAACGTTGCAAAAACACTTATCAGCGTTCAAGCAACCTTTGTCAGTGTTAGAAAAATATAGTGGAAAATCTAAATCATCAATAAGACCAATAATAATAATGCATCATCCTGTACATACTTTTACAAAGAGAATCCAAAACACATATTAAGTGAGATTAACCATTCCAATACTTGTTACCAAGTATTGAAATCTCCCAGCATCAAAAGGTTTAGTTAATAAATCTGACACATTGTCCTTAGTGTCAACCCTATCTGGTTGTATTAAACCTTTCTCAAAGCAATCTCTTATAAAATGGTGTCTAATTTCTATGTGTTTAGTTTTAGAATGATGTAAAGGATTCTTAATGATGCATAAAGTACTATTATTGTCAACAAATATCTTAGTATGCATCAAATTATACCCATAGTCTAATAGCTGGTTCTGAATCCACAACACTTGACCACAACATGCAGCTGCAGCCACATACTCTGCTTCAGTTGTAGAATTAGCCACCACTGTTTGTTTCTTGCATTGCCAAGATATTAACCTACTCCCAAGAAACTGACATCCACTAGTTGTGGATTTCCTATCAAACTTATCACCTCCATAATCACTATTTGAATATGCAATCAGCTCCAATGGTGAATCCTTTGGGTACCACAAACCAAGACTGGGGTAACATCTTAGGTACCTAAAGATCCTCTTCACAGCATAAAGGTGACATTCTTTGGGAGTCACTTGATGGCGTGCACAAGCACACACAGCAAACATAATGTCAGGTCTGGAGGCAGTAAGATACATCAAGGATCCAATCATGGATCTATAGTGCCTGACATCAACATCTTTCCCATCTCCAATCTTTCCCCAAGGGTGTTCTCTATCCATAGGAGTAGTAGCCCTCTTTTCATGTGGAGAAAAGCCAAACTTCTTCAAGATCTCAGCAACATATTTTTCCTGGGAGATAAAGATACCATCCTCTTTCTGCTGAACTTGTAAACTAAGAAAGAAGTTCATCTCCCCCATAGCACTCATCTTGAATTTGTCTGTCATAAGCTTGGAGAAATCCTCACTCATCTTTGGATCAGTAGACCCAAAAATGATATCATCAACATAGACCTGCACAAGCAACACATCCTTGCCTTTCTTCTTTGTAAATAGTGTCTGATCTATGGTGCCCCTCTTGAATCCAGTGTCCACCAAATAGGTAGACAAAGTACCATACCATGCTCTAGGGGCTTGATGAAGGCCATACATAGCCTTTTTGACTCTATACACTTTATCTGGATGTTCTGGATCCTCAAAACCAGGAGGTTGCATTACATATACTTCCTCAACAATGGTGCCATACAAGAAAGCACTCTTGACATCCATTTGATAGACTGTGAAGCCCATGCAGGATGCATAGGCTAGAAAAATCCTAATAGCTTCAATCCTTGCAACTGGTGCAAAGACCTCCTCATAGTCTATCCCTTCCTCTTGTGTATAACCTTGAGCCACTAACCTTGCCTTGTTTCTGACCACAATGCCTCTTTCATCTCTTTTGTTCCTTAGAACCCATCTTGTCCCTATAGGTCTGACATATCTAGGACAATCAACCAGCTCCCAAACATCCTGAATTGCAAATTGATGAAGCTCATCCTGCATTGCTCCCACCCAACTTGGTTCTTTGAGAGCATCAAATATCTTCTTGGGTTCTTCTTGTGACAGAAAACATGCAAACAAACATGCTTGCACAAGAGGGGTATCAACCTTCTTGTGTATATTGGCAATAAACCCACCAAGACCTTGATGAGATCTTCTGGTCTGAACTGGAGTCATAATATCACCAATGATCTGAGATGTGGGGTGATTCTTCATTGTGGAAGTGAGAACCCGTCCTTCAAAAAGTATGGTGTCCTCAACTTCACGCTCCATGTTGCCAATATCTTCTTCATCAGACTCTCTTTGATCAACAGGAATCTCTTCATGAACATTGGAAGGTACACCTTGTTCAAAACTGGAAGAGAAAAGATGCCCATAAGTGTTGTCAACGTTTGAATCTTGGTTGTCAGCGTCTGGGCTAACAGCGCTTGAAATGTTGTTGTCAACGTCTGAGCCATCAACGTCTGAATTGGTCTTGTCAGTGCTAGATTTGCCTTTGTCAGCGCCTGAAGAACCATGCATGTTTGTATCTGGTGGTATTTGGAAACCACCATTATCTTGTCCAGCAGTAGCAGCAGCAGCAAAAGCATCTGTCCAAATGGGAATTGTGACATATTCAAATGTAGGAGATGCCTTTTCTGCTTGTGATCCAACCTTCTCATGAACCTGTGTACCTGAAACATTAACAACTTGTTCCTCTACAACATTTTAAGTGACCTTCACAATGTCTGGATTAGTGACAGGCATATAATTTAAAGTTCTAGATAAGGGTTCCAAATCAAACAACCAATTAGGACCACTCTCAGGATCACTAGGTTTATTCTCTAAGAACCTAACATGTACTCTCTCAACTATACGTTTGTCCTCCTTAAGATAAACCCTATAACCCTTGCTCTGGACTGAATACCCCATGAAATATCCCTCATCACCTTTTGCACTAAATTTCCCTAAGGCATCACTAGTATCTAATACTACTACATGACATCCAAAAGGTCTAAGAAAACTAATATTAGGTTTTCTTCCCCAAAGTAACTCATAAGGTGTTTTGTTCTGAATTTTGTTAACCAATGCTCTATTTTGCACGTAGCATGCTGTATTAACAGCCTCAGCCCAAAAGGCTATAGGAAAGTGAGCATCAGCCAACATTGTTCTGGCTGCTTCAATTAGGGTTCTATTTTTCCTCTCAGCAACCCCATTTTGTTGTGGGGTTCTGGCAATACTGAATTGCCTAGTAATTCCTTTCCTGGCACAAAAATCATCTAGCCTCTTGTTCCTAAATTCTCCACCATTATCACTCCTAAGCATTTTAACTTCATTTCCAGACCTTTTCTCAATCTGAGTGATAAAACTAATCAGAACATCAGCTGTGTCACTCTTCATGGCTAGAAAGAATGTCCAAGTAAACCTAGAAAAGTCATCTGTGACAACAAAGCAATATGACTTACCATTCAAACTCTCTATATTTGTTGGACCAAAGAGGTCCATGTGAAGCATATGAAGAGGTCTGGAACTAGTATGCACCTGTTTGGACTTAAATGAGACCTTGTGCTGCTTGCCTTTAAGACATGCAACACAAGAGTGGTCATTGTGGAAGGCCTTCTCAGGCAAACCATCAACTAAACCAAGCCTCACAAGTCTATTTATATTTTTAAAATTTATGTGCCCTAGTCTCCTGTGCCACAAATTACTTTCATCTACTGAGGCCTTAGCATAAAAACAAGACATATTGGTATTCACTTTGATCCCATTTAAATTCACATTATATATGTCCTTATGCCTAGGTGTTCTATACTCAATATACTTCTCATAAGGGATCTTAAAATCCTTGCTTAACACCAAACAGTCAGTATCAGTGAAAAGAACCTTATTTTTGTTATCACAGACTTGTGATACACTAAACAGATTATAATCTAGTTCTTTTACCAGGAAGACGTTCTCAAAACGCAGATTGTTGGTGAGAAGGGTTCCTTTGCCTGTGATAGTCCCATATCCACCTCCAAAGTATACCTTATCACCATCTTTAATAGGGGTGAAATTCGTCAGATAGTCTTCCTTCCCTGTCATGTGCCTTGAGCATCCACTATCCTAATATCTATAATCATTGATCTGTCTTTGAATGCCCTGCACATAAAGAAAACAAATTAGTTTTCTTTGGGAACCCAAGTCTCAGAAGACTTGGATTCATCTGGTTGTTCAATAAGAACAGACTTAGTTCTCACAACAACCCCATTCTCATCCTTTTTAGGATGAAATACCCAGTTAACCCCAATAGGTTTTGTAATGACCTTTGAAATGTAATTAAATCTATTGCAAGTCACTGAAATCCCATTATCATTAGGGTTTTGATCTTTCTTGGGTCTCCATGTTAAGCTTGAAGAAGCTTTAGACCCCTTACCTTGTGGCTGCAAATATTTAGGTCTGGTCACGTTTCTGTCAGCGTTGGATTTTGTCCTGTCAATGCTGAAATTACCCTTGTCAGCGTTGAACCTAGGGTTTGCTACAGGAACCCATTGCCTATTTGGCCAGGTGTTTGTCTTTTGAAAAGGTCTTTGTCCATGAGTGTTAGACCTTCTAGAAAAGAATGGGGCAGGTCTAATCACTTGTGGACTTTGCTGCACACAAGGTTTGGGTCTGAAAACGTTTGACTTCCTAACAACGTTGACTTTCTTCCTATCAGCGCTGAAATTGTTCCTGTCAGCGCTGGCTTTGGGAGCGTTGACACACTTGTATGCCAAATGTGAAAAGCTATCACAAGTGTAACAGGCTTTCTTAGACACACCCTTAGGTCTAGAAGAGAAGAAACCTGTTCCATGATTGCTAACTTGGCTCTTGGGTGACCTATTATTCCTATACATCTCTGCATATTTAATGGTAGGTCTTCTAACAGTGTTTGAGCCTAGGTCAACAGCTTTACCAGTGATTGGCTGAGTAACCTTAATGGGTGGTGATTCATTGGGACTTTCACATAGCAAACCTCCCTTAACTAATAAAGTAGGGTTAGCTTTCTTCCACTCATTTAGGTCAGTCAATTTTTGTTGATACTCTTCAACTGGTGTGACAACTCTTGGTGGAGGAATGAATTCCTCTTCTTGGCATTCTGGTATACCAGTCCAAGACAAGTCCTTTCTAAGGACACCATAGAAGTCACCAGCTGGTGGTGGAACCAGAGAGTAATCATTCATCCCAACCCTAGTCATGTCCTTAGGATCCCTTTGTTTAGCTACACAGTCTCCTAGGGTTTGGGTGGCTCTATCAAATCTTTGAATCTTGAGGTCAACATTATCTTTATTCTTAATGGCCTCATCTAACTTAGCCTGTAGATCTCTATTAACCTTTGTCATGATGTTTCTAACATCCATACTACCCTCTAGCTCATGTTTTAAGATATTGATCTTATCTTTTAAGTCAAATTCCATTTTCTTGTATTCAGAAACGGTTTTCTCAGTTTCAGTAAGAGCTAGTTGGTAATTAGACAATTTACACCTTTCAGTACTCATATCATATTTTAGTTTTAACACTTCTTTGTTAAGTCTTTCAGTGTTTAACCTACAACCTTTGCTACAAAAAGCATCATCATATACCTCATTATCAGATGAAGAGGAGGAGTGTGCCATGAGAGCATATTCAACATGCTCTTCTTCTTCAATATCAGCAACCAAAGCTTTATCCTCTTCAGCATTCTTAGCCAGATAGCTCCAATCCCATCCTGTACCATCAATTCCTTGAACTGCAACCATGGCTTTGGAATCCTGAGCTTTAACAACCTGACTTGAGGGTTTACCAGCATCAGATCTTCTAGGAGATCTGCACTCCCTCATGAAGTGCCCCATACGATGACAGTTGTAGCATTCAACTTTGGATTTATCAAATCCAGCTGTGTCTTTAGCATTGAAGGTCATCTTCTTTTTAAACATTCTGTTCCACCTATTTGCTCTTATACTAGCAAGAGCCATGTTCCACTTGATGTCCATCTCTTCCAAGTGCTCATCACTTATCTGCTCAAGGTCCTCATATGTAATCACTGAACCATTGGGCAAAGAAGCAATGTAAGCACAAACAGTATCCAAATCCAAACCAGCAGTTTTAACTCTTGGGGAGTCATTCATGAATGTGTCAGCGTCTGAAAAGGAGACGTTGACAGGACTTGTTCCAGCGCTGACATATGATGATCCAGTAACTGGATGCATATAAGAGTCCTTCTGATTGAATTGACCTTCACTATGAGAGAAGAAGGCCATGTTGCTGGTGGAAGATTTGCTTCCATGATCTGAAAGAGTTTCATCTTCCAACAGTCTTAGTTTGTTGTAGATGTCATCAAACGAGGAGCTCTTGTAAGTATTATTGGCAAGAATAGATCTTGCCTCAATCTTCCATGCCTCACCAAGACTTTTAAGAAAGGTAGCATTGGTGTCAACATCACCAACTTGTGTCCCCATGAAGGACAACTTGCTTGTGATGTCAAGCAATCTGCTTCTCACACTACTCAGTTTCTCATTGGGTTGAGCTTTGAAGACAGCATAATCATGCAGAAGTTGCTTTTTCTTTTCTTCCTTAGTGTCTGCATTGCCACCATATGCAACTTCAAGTGCTTCCCAAAGATCCTTAGCAGATTCATAGCCTCTATATTTGTGCTGGTTTTCTTGTCCCAAAGAGACTTTCAGAATATTTAGGGCTTTCATGTCAACCCTTTTCTTTGCAATATCTTCAGCACCTACAGCTCTACCATCTCCAGGTTTTTCTTTCTTATCCTCATCAGGGCATCCTTCAACAGCTGATCTTTGAGTAATGGCATCAAGAATCTTTTGAGCCTTATTGAATGAGTTTCCATATTCAATAATCTCCCAGAGTGTGTAGTCATAGATCCCCAGATATTGTTCAAAGTTGAACTTCCATAAGTCAAAGTGGGTTGCATCAAGCATGGGAATCTTGATGTTAGGTAAGGCTGAGGAGGAGGAGGTTATTGCTTCAGACATGATGTTGTTAGGGTTTTGGTGTTTTTAGGGTTTCTGAGAAAATTAGGGTTTTGGTGTTCGTGTATGGTTCTGGTGTTCTTCAAAGATCAAAAGTTCCTCAACAAGCTCTGATACCACTTGTTGATCCCAAACTTAGATCGATTAGCTTTGTGTATACGAGATTAGATCAAGTAATACACGTAGAGAAACCTTTGTATATGCTTTGTGAATCTAAGTGTTATGCGGAATTTAACACTTAAACAAGAACACACAAGATATAAACAAACTTTCACTTTGGTTATCAATATCAAACTTGCTTACAATGAAAGATGTTTATGAACGAAAACTTATGTAAAACTTATATTGAACATTAACCTAAAGGCCTTCTTTTATAGATACAAGAAGCCTTGTACAATAAGCTACGTATCAGCTATTCTAGGTAAAGATAAACATAGAAAATACATTGTCGTTTCTATCCTTACTAGAAGTATTCTAGAATATAATAAACGTGTAGATTATATCTTCCATCCGTGCTTGTCTTCAATGTGTCAACGCTTGACTTTAACTTGTCAACGCTTGAGCTGTCAGCGCTTGCTTTGCTCTTGTCAACGCTTGAATTGTTCTTGTCAGCGCTCAAGTGATCTGGCCTTAATTTATTCCCAACAATGTCTCTTTTGGAGTTGTTATTTATAGTCTTTTGTGATTGTGCTATTTCTTAACACCCAAATGGTTGGTTTCCGCTGCTAGTAATTTTGGGGGTGTTAAAACATGTCAGTAGTTTAGATAACTAATTATATGTAGTGTAAAGGAAGAAGCATTCAATGTGTAAATATCAGTATGCAAGTTAGTAAAACAGTACATTGGTTTATTCATATAGTATAGTCATCAGAATTAAGAACATAAATTATATAATTGCGTCAAGTAATGATTGTAATTACAAACTATAGATCTAAAAGATAACCGAATCGATATAGTTACGCTATTACACAACCACTTGCATCTTTTTCACATTAAGTATCTTAACTGTCTACCTCGAATCACGAAAAGGTCCAAAGATAGCGACTTTTGACGAGTAATAACGAAAATAGTGAAAAATCATCAAAAAGTTATTTGGCATCTAGTATGTGAACGACCAAACATCTTGGTTGAGTGCAAATTACAACATTTTTTACATTGGCCCACTCTGCTTCCTTAAGGTACTCGCTAGGAGCAGGAAACCTATTCTATTGGCACAAACAACAATATGTTAGTAAAGTAGATTGTTAAGCCGCGATTCAACCAGATCACCAGACGCATATCTTATAGCTTCACTCAATTCTATCATGTTAAAGAGTCGGCCTGTAATATTTATAATTAAGAGATGTCTAGGTTCTAAAATCACTATATTAATCCATCAAAAGATTGAGTTTACAGATAAAGATTTTGAGTTCTTAGTAGTACAATTTTATATAATTAAGAAGTCAGGTTGTAATTTTTTATACTCAAGCCAGGTCTTATTAATTATATGCATGTTCATGTATAAAAAATGAATACTATACTTTGTAATTTGCGACAATATCTTACCATTTTGTCCTCAAATGATTTTTCTTGTATATGGCCATAAAGAAGATGTCTTGATCACGACACAAGAGCATGAAGAGAAAATGACACATGATGATCTTTCGTCTTGAATTATAACATGGCTAATGATGATGCCCTGTGACATCTATACTCTGCCACCGGGTATTTGCTTGCAGCAAGATCTGATATAACTTGTTTCGTCAATTCTCCCTGAAAATGACCTGAAATGTTAATTTATAAATAAGAATAAGAATGTATACTAAATAGTTTTTGTTAAGTACACCAAAATCAAGTTGCTTTTGAAATAGACGGACCTTGAACCAAGTTTTTCGCTTTTCTTTGTTTTTGCAAGAATAACTTGGTCTGGCTAAGGATGATTTTCGATGATGGGTGGTTTGTGTTTGTTTTTGTTTTCGAGTTAAATGCAGTCGACTGTTGTGAACCGCTCTTGAGACTGTCTGAACTACACCCACAATCTTCTCAAGAACTGCTTTAGTTTGATCCACTGTCTCTTCAATCTCCTTCTGCTAATCGTCATCCTCCTCGTGTTCCTTTTTCATCAACTCTCAAAACCTTGGGAATAATATCTATGTGCCATGAATAAACAATCTCTCTGGAATTCTTATTCTGCTTCACAATAACGTCAAACGACAAATTTCCCTTGTCATCAATAGTCAAAGGTAACGTCTTTTGCCCAGCATGTGGATCCTTCATCCTACACATATCAAGTGCATAACCAATCTCTGGAAACGCTCCATTATTATGATATGGCAACCCATCCATACACTATTTTAAAACCATAATAAAGCAAGTATCGTTTGAAACATGAGACCTTACTTACAACGTACAAAGTATCATCGGGTGTGGTACATTTTCTTTTTATAAATTTTTGAACATATGAAGTCACATCTGCAAACCCAATTTATAACTTTGCTTTACTTGAACTGTAGATAGTCAAATGTGTTAATACGTTCATCTAAAAACTACTATAAAACATATTATTTCAAGTTCAAATCACAATAATGAGATAATCAATTCCAAAATGGATATCAAAGAACCCTTTAAATTTAATTTATAATAAAACAATTAGCAGTAAAACAGCAATTTCGCACATGTTGGATACTTAAATCTGCCTTAAATATTCAAAAATAACTATTATTAAGAACACGACATCTTTTAGTTGTTTTATAATTCATTTGGTCAGTTTATAATATTTGTTTCTATGTTACAAAAATGTCTTCATAGTCTTATAACTATGAATATAGATTTGAGATAAAAATAACTCTTGAACATGTTTTCTTGCAAGATGGCCAAAACCATTTGCTCTTTTTTAGACGAATGCAAAAAATAAATTCACACCTAGAAATCTTTGTCGAAGTTCGTTTACTTAGTCCAGCTTTAGTGTTCTTCTTTTTACATTTTGGCATAAGAGAATTAAAAGACGAAAAATAAAGAATAAAGTGCAATGGTTTAAGAAGTCCCTCACTATTTACATTCAACCTTGAAGTTGCCTTATATATTATATAGCAACAAACCTGTTTTCTCACAATTTATACATATTTAGAGCATTATTGATGTTAAAATGCCGAAGGAAGATCCATAAACTATGAGACTAAAGAAGACATAATGGGTAACCTTTAGTTTAGATATAGTTGGGCCGGAACACTATTTGGACATATTTCTTACAAAAGATATAACAATCTAATTTAAAGAAAGAAATCTAGAAGGTTGTATGTATTATAAACTCAATTAATATGACTTGCTGGCAGTTCAACCCAATTAACATGTATACATATCAGCGACATTTAATTATTGAACCCTTTTGACCAGTTAAAGATAAAAAAAATAGCCCGGATTGACCCATGCATAAGTAAATGGAACTAAGTAACTTACTTTAGTATTCATGATTGTATAGTTGACGAAAATCAATGCAGCCACTACATTATCAGAGAAGATAGCATAGTGATATAGGCTTGGATTCACAAGGTTCTCACTCTTAGAGAACTTTCTCTTCTCTGGTGGAATAAGGCAATACTCAATCAATAGGTGCATTGATAAACAATAAATTCCATTCGGAATTATTTTAGCCACTGACTGACTTAAAAATGTGCTCTGTTTTTTCAAGCTACGAACTTGTTCATCCGTTGATTGAATCATAGCTCTCAACTTCCCAGTAACTAACTTACATTCATAAAATTGATCTCTAGCTTTTGATAACAACTGGCCCATGGCTTTGATTTTCTCCGGGGCACTAAAGTTAATATCAAGGAAGACCGGAAATTGGGATACAATAACACAGCTTATGAAAGTGTTTGGATGTGTATATTATGATTCACTACTCAGAAACAAATAATCAGTTGAAATAAATCGAGATGTATACTATAGTGTATTGATGTGTTTCTCTTGTTTATAAGTTGTGAGAAGCAGATGGTTCATAGTGTTGGCAATTTAGAATCATCTAAGAAATTAATACACACATCCAAACCATACATATTTCCAGAAAGCAAATTCAAACACCATATTTAAATAAATTTAGAAAAATACTGACACATTACCTGCGGCTAAGATCGTTATCTTTGTTGCATCTCCCAAGGCAAGTTAACTTTCTTTAATACGGGCTTGTAGTTCATGAACCATGTCTGACTTGTTCTTCATATTTGCAATTAAGCGTACGGTTGTGTCTGCATTCTCATTATCAGCCTCTTTGCTCCATATACTATACTTTCCAAGAACATCATAATCAACCAATTTTGACCGTTCAATGGCTTCAATTTCCAGCTTTAAAGTTACATCATCATGATGTTGTAATAAATCAGTCGCCCGTTGTTCACGTGTTTTGTCTCCTAGTTGCTACATAAAGGATCATAAGATTATGTTTAATAATTTGTAGGATAGGGATAGAGTTAGAAAATTTATCCTCTTCAATTATTATTGGGTTGTGATTTATCTTAATGGTAAAAAACCTGCTGAAAGGGGAGCGGGTCGGATGGCGAAAAAGTGTTTCCCAAAATTCAATCTAATACCACATACTAAGGCTTTTCATTCAAGATTGTAATGAGTATTTTATTAATCCTGTTTTTGTAAACATGATCACGGCGCGTTGTGATTTATCTTAAAAAGGACCTGACTATTTTTTTTTTGAAAAGCAAAAAGACCTAACTAAAAGGGGAGCGGGTTTGATGGCTAAAAATTGCTGCCAATAGTTCAATTTAATACAACATACTAAGGCATTTTATTCAAGATTTTAATAATCATTTAACTAATCTTGTTCTTGTGAACATGATTAGCGCGCATCAGTCATTTACGCAAAGATTGATAATAGACCAAAAGTGCAAGTCAACCTAATCTATCCTATTTTGACCCGTGCTGAAAAATATCAAAAGCAAGCTAAGAGAAATAGAAACCAGGATGCAAAAGAGCATGGGACGGTTAGGAACAAGCCACAGAAAATCAACTCCCATTGATCGTCTTTCGGTCTATGTAGGGAACTCAAACTTTTGTGGAAGAGGTTTAAAATTATGCACTTAATTATAAGTGGGAAGCCCATACTCTAATAAGATGAAACCAAAGAACATGGTTGAAGGATATGTTCACATAACTAAATTTCACACTATATTAACAGCATCCACTTGCTTTTCTTTTACACGAAGAATAGAATTTTTCCACCTTACTCACGGAAAGGAATTATCAACTACAAAGTGATGAATACTTAACTTAACGTTTGATAAGAGTTGGATTTAAGTCACCTACAAAAAATGCAAGTGACAAACCATCTATAAATATTGTAGTGCAGTAATCAAATATTCAAATCAGATTCTTGTTCCTTGTAAACTTAATGAACCAGATAAATACTTCATCTATGTTGTTCACCACCATTCACAAAGAAATTTATTATTTCAACATTTACTATATCTCAAAACATGTCTTGCAAACAAAAATACTCTCTGATAAATATATAAATACTTCTGGTAGATCAGTTTTAATATTTGAATAATACTTAAGATCCAACATTCTGAAGGTGAATGTAAAAATAAAAAATAATTTATTTGGCACTTCTCACACAATGGTGGAAGATTGTGTATATAGATGGACTTTAATATAACGTATTCACTCGACCATCCTTTAATCGTAAACAGATTTCAAATTCTCAATCCCTTTTTAGCTATTAAAATAAAAGCCAGTGACAAGATCAAGGATTGAAAATATACCTTGATAACATAGTGAATTAGCTTGTCCATCTCTTTGCTGCATATTGGTACTGGAAATCATCTTCCACTGTCCACATGACATATATCAACAACATCAACTGAATCAACCTAAAAACAAAAAAAAACCAATAAAAATCAGTAATATAATCCATGCACGCGTATAGATAACGAAACAAAAAATTGCTTTCTTTATAAAAAAATAGGGTTTATGAGATTAGGGTTTTGGAAGATAATAATGCGTTGTGTTTTGATTTGGCCGTGGTAATGGGTTGGGTAAATAAATTGAAAGTTAGGATTTGGGAATGTATTCGTATGAAAGTAGACAGTTTTAGTAAGTATATTAATTTTGTTTTGGACTTTTTATCACAAGATTTAACTGTGCTTTACTGGTTGCGAGGTTTATGCGTGGACTATTAAACTCGAGTTCAAATCTGGCAAGCGACAATTTTTTTCAATTCTCGGAGTTTTCATAAATTTTACAAAACTGATAAATATAGAAAGTGATGACATGGATTAAAACATGCTTATGTGGCATATCCCTCCAATTCTCGGAGTTTTCATAAATTTTACAAAACTGATAAATATAGAAAGTGATGACATGGATTTAAACATGCTTATGTGGCATATCCCTCCTCTTATATATAATGTAGATATATATATATATATATATATATATATATATATATATATATATATATATATATATATATATATATATATATATATATATATATATATATATATATATATATATATATATATATATATAGAGAGAGAGAGAGAGAGAGAGAGTTGGGGTAAAATAAAAAAGATTTTATAATAAAAAGGGTAGGGTGAAACCACAAGCCGCCACATGTCCACTTAGCCCCCACCTTTTTTTTAATAACTACAGGGGTCTTTTTGTCTTTTTATACCAAAGTTGAGGGGTATATCTGTAGATTAATTATAACTTTATATATTGCGTATTTTTACACGCACTTATTCATTCTATGAGTTTTTTCACATAATTTTTCCCTAACCTCTCGATAACTACCACCGTGAAGCACAACCGTTAACCACCACAGTTAACCACTACCTTTCTATCTTCCCCATTGTTAACCACCACCTTCCTTATCTTTTCCACCATTTTCTCCGCCACTAACAGCTTATCTCATTGATATTTCACAATATGTCTATTGAATCATCAACAAATAACGAGTTTAGTTAATCATCTTTGCCTTATTGTAAGTAGTTTATTCAAATTTTGTAGTTTTTTTATGTTTATCGTTTTGTGTTATGAATTTTATTGTTTTGATGTTGTATCTATTATAATATGATATAGTAGATGTGGTAAGTTATGTTTGTAACTATGATGTAGTTAATATGATGTTAGATTCTGAATATTCATTCAACACGTTAAAAAACAAGATGAAATACATGTACATAAAACTTGCACACCATGTATTTGATAAAGATCCTATATGATATTTTATAACTGTAATGCGTTAGATATAAAATCATGATGCGGTATTTTGTTACAGTATTAAGCTCAGTAGTTCTTTCATTATGATGGAGTAGATATAAGATTGTGATGTGCTAGACAATGCACCATACAAAGGATTATTCGTAATATGTCGTTGGTGTACTTAATAATGATTTAAGTTAAATGTAGTTTCTAATTCACTATAATTTATATTCGACTACATTGTAGTTTACATGTTACTGCATTGTAGGTTATATTCTACTTCATTGTAGTTTAATGTTACTACATCGTATTTTATATTCTATTGCATCGTATTTTATATTTTATTGCATCAACTTTCAATTTTGTACCATCATGCAGTTGAATAAAACTATTTGCTACAAATTATAACATACTGCATCACATCTTCACATCAACTGCATCGTAATACAATTACACATCCATTTGGTTGTTTTAAAGAAAAACAATATGAAAAGCGTGTATATAAAACTTGCACACCAACTATTTGATAAAAAATTTATATGATATTTTATAATTGTAATGCGTAGAGATAAAATGATGATCAGTATTAAGTTATATGGTTCTTACAATTTTCAATTGTTCTTTTACTATGATGCAGTATATATAAAACAGTGATGCATTAAAATTATAAGTTTGAATTTATATAAGATTGATGCAATAGAGATATGACTTTGATGTTGTAAAAATAATGTTGAACTTTAAAGTATTGTGATGTAGTAACATTATACTTTGATAATCTATTACAAAATGTTTTATATAATGTATTTTAATGTATAACATTTTTAATAGGGTTGATGTAGCGGATATAATGCACTAAGATTATCAGCTTGAGTTTTTAGAGTTTCTATGTGGCTTTAACGCTTAATGTAGTAGGTTTTGTAGTGTTATGCATTAGATTTTGAATTGTCATGTAGTAGGTTTTGTACTCTCATGCATTAGATTATACATTGTCATGTAGTAGGTTTTATACCATCATGTTGAATGATTTCTTAAAAACATATTGCATGTTGATTTCTATAAATCTACAATGGAAGTTGAATGGAGGAGTAAGCACTATGAGGCATATGGTCATCTCTGGCGGCACATCTTTTATGTGTTAAAAATGACCATTAAGGAGTTTCCTCAGAAATACTTGAACAAAAAGTGGTTAACGGATGCTAAGCCTTTGCAACTATCTAAGAAAATCAAGAGAACAATACAACTGCCATGAAGAACTCGTCTTACAACATCTAAGTGTTCCAACATGATTTATGGATTATGTTTTCCTTGAAATTCTCCAAACAACTGTATAGATATTCAAAGATTGGTTAGAAGACTTATTTTATTTTGAGAGACGTATATGATTTTTACCGAACTACATACAAGACTATCCCATTTGTTTCTAGAATATATTGTTTATCTTTTCTTATCATTTATTAAATTATATATTTTGTTATTTTTGCTTACTGTATTGTGATGTAGTAGCATTTACATATAAATGCGATATCTTATACATTATAATGCAGTAGCTTTTACATTGTAATGTAGTAGATTATATATTGTGATGAAGTAAATTAATTTAGTACAATAACATAGTGATCCAGTAATATTAGATATAAAACATAAAACAACATTTCAAGGTTCTTCAACAGTCATGTAATAGCTTTATAAATTTTTGATGCACTGACATTTTTAGTGCATCATACTTATCAATCTAGTGCATTACAGTATCAGCATTCTACTACAATCAAACAAAATCCATAAATACAGGTAATAACAACGACTGCTTATTAAAACTAAATGTACTTAGCTTGATCAAACATTATCAAAATGTAAAAGTACCATACAAACACTGATCATTCACTCAAATACATCCAAAATATTTCATATTTTTAGTAATCTTGGTCACTATCCAAGTGTCTTTAGTAGTGTTTCGTTAAACCTTTTAATAAAATCTTGATCTACTTTGACATTCGTATTTGTTAAAATCATAGAACTATTTTCTTGATTCTTCGTGTATGCCCCTACTATTGTTAGTAATTATGTCTTTTTCTCATTAGAACGGATGGGTAATATCTTTTCCACGTATCTGGCGTGAAGGATATTCATTTGTAATTTTTGACCCGCATCTTCCTTCTTGCATTCTCACAACATATCTCGCAACCAACCTATGTTTCAAAGTGCCATATGAGAAAGAATCAATAGGCAACACCATTGTAGGTTGTCTTCCAAGGCATCAACAATTGTTCTGAATCCTTGCAAAATATGCAACAAAACGTCACAGTACATTTAGCCTAATATACCATATGATCAACAATAATAACCTACTGCATAACAGGCTTATTTCAAGTGCATAACACACATAATAAGCCTAAATTGTCTATAAGAACAAAAAGTTACAACTTACTGCATTACAGTTCAAATTTCACCACATCACAGTTTTAAACTCTACCATAAATCATCCATACGAACAACAACTATAACTTACTGCATAACATTTTTATTTCTAGTGCATAATACACAAAATAAGCAGAAATCATCTCTAAGAACAACAAGTTACAACCTACTGCATTAAAGTTTCAAATTTAAGTCTACCATAAATCATCCATATGTTAAAAAAAATTACAAAAGTATTGATGTACTAGTTTTAACACTATGAGGGAACTTAAATAGCAATCTTCTATTTTCTAGTACATCATTGTTTTTTACTGTATTACCGTCATATATTCTATTGTATTATAGTTATATTCACTAATGTACTAGTATTAACACTATCATGCAATAGAAATAACAGTCTTATATTCCTAATACGTTATTACTTGCTACTGTATTACAGTCTCATATCCTATGGCATTACGTATATATTTACTAATGTACTAGTTTTTACACTACGATGCAATAGAAATAACAGTTTAATAGTTTCCAGAAAATCATTTTTTAGCTGCATTACGATCTTATATTCTACTACATTACACCTATATTCACTAATGTACTACTATTAACACTATGATGTTAAAGAAATAAAAGTCTTATATTTCTTAGTACATTATTATTTTCTACTGAATTACAGTTCATTTTCTACCACATCACATGCATAAGCATGGGAACACAATCAATAACGTTAAGAATGACAAGCCACATTTAAAATAAATCATTTTTATGAACTACAACAATAACTTACTGCATTAGAGTGTCATTTCTAGTGCATCGAAATATAAAATTAGTGTACCAATGTTATGAAGTCTTATTAAGGCATTATATCAAATACCTTGTATACATCATCCACATATGCATATAAACATCAATATACATCTTTCTTCACTTTTGTTCATACTTCTAGTTCATCAAAAACACAACAAGGCACACTCAATCATTTTCACCCATGCCTCATCTCAATTTAACATAAGCTACTACATCTAACTTAAAATCAAAACCTAATAATCTCAATTAAAATTAAAAATTGAGTTAAATACTTACCAAAACCTAATGCATGTCAATCCAAATTAAAAATTAACTTGCCAGGTGTTGTAAGATCATGTTCCATCGTGGGTTTCGTAGATCTGATCGAAAAAAATTAGATCTTTTGTGTGTTTTTTAATAGAGAGAGAGTGTGTTTTGGTTTATATGAAAGAATGATCTATGTATTTGGGGAAACAGAAAAAGGACGGTTGATTGATTTCCATAATCACACAATGCCCCCTCGGATTTTAATTATTTACAAAAAATACCACCGCTTTTTTTTTTGTTGATCTCATCAAATTTGATCCAAGGGCTAGGATTTCACCCTACCCATTTTATTATAAATATCTTTTTATTATAACCCCACCCTATATATATATATATATATATATATATATATATATATATATATATATATATATATATATATATATATATATATATATATATATATATATATATATATATATATATATATATATATATATATATTATATATATATACTTTTACCTATCTAGAATTTACTAATTTTGAACATATGAAAGTTTGTTATGACCAGAGGGTCTTAACCTATTCCAATTACTTAGCCCTTCTCCAGATCTTTCATTTAACATATAAACTAAATCTCACGTTAATATGAATTTCCTTTCACAAACCTAAGTACCCTAACTAACTCAAAACATTAATTGTAAACCGACTGATCCAAAAACTGTTTTGACCTACGACTGTTGTAACCTACTTTTGACCTACTTCCCGACCTCCAATTTAGTTCTCGTTTCTTTTATTCAAAATCTAGCTCAAATACCTTTCTGTGGGTACCAAGATCGCATTAAGAAAGTTTACCAAACTCTAGATATGATCAAAACAAGTGACCTAAAATTCTGCCTATATTTTAAAAACGAATTTAACACAACTAGTCTAAATAATTACCCACATCTTGTATAATTATTAACCCTAATTAATCTTAACATGTTTATATCTTTAAAATACAGAATTTATAATTAACCTAACCCTAGATCCATCATCTATTGATTAACAATAATTAAATAACAATTAATTTAAAAAGGATGAACAAGGGTTTTACCTTAAATTTAATGGAAGACAAGAAAATTATGAAAACCCTAAAAACAACTCCATAGATGTCGACTTGTTTTTTTATCTCCAGTGATTTTATGTGTGTTTTGATCTATTAAAAACCTTATATAGTTTAACTAATCAAGTCCTAGCCCAATACAAAAGCCCAGTTTTCTTTTTCTCTTTTTCTCTTCCTTGCGTCAACTTAAACCAACCAACATCCCCTTTTTTTCCTTTTATTATTAATTAATGTATTAATAATATTACCATAATTTTCCTTAATTTATTTCAGCTCCTAAAGTCCTCAAAACCTTAAAACCGTAAAACTAGTCATTTCTACGCGATTACCGTAAAAGACGTAAAATACATAATTTATGAAAGCGCTAAAATAACTTATTAACTAAATAACTAAGTCTAAAATAACTTAAAACTAACCCGTAAATTATTCTCGACGTTAAATCCTTAGTCTGAGACCTCTAAACACTAAACCTCGTATCGTAAATATACGATTTACTATAATACATATACGTACACATAAAATCTTAAAATAACGCTATATATAATCATAGTTACATCCAAGTGAACTAATTAGCACGAACTAACCCCATCATAACATCATATAATGTACTACGCACTACATAAACGATGACTAACATCAAATCAAAAGCTCAAGTATAAACATATAGCACAGAAACACACACTAAGCACAAAATCAATGACAAACATTCATAAGTGACAAATCCCAAAATCTAGGGTTGTCACATACAAGATTTCAATACATGACTTTAAATTAGGTCAAAATAGGTATTTTTACTCTTTATACATGTTTACTTAGAATAATCCATCAAACCAAGTGTGGAACTACTTTAGATACTTAAAACACAATGTCTAAGACCTAAATTGAGTTTACATCAGTAGCTCAGTAAAGAATAATGAGTTTTATAAATATTTAACCCTAGATCATTAGAAACCCTAATCTACATAAGTTTTCTTCCCAATTTCACTTCAAACCTTTGTTAAACTTCAAACCAAGGACCCAAGCCTTCTAAATACAATTTTTAAACCCTTATACATCACTAATCACATTTCTAAAACCTTAATCACTAAAATTACAAACTATAAAGTTACAAGCCTTAGTTTTAGACCTGGTTTGGTTTTTCCCTCCAAAACATGATTAAAACTCTTTCCCTCCTAATTTCAAACCTTGGATCAGATCATATGGATATTTTAGAGTGTCTACAAGCAGGTGCATCACCTACTTGAAGGCTACACATCACCATTCTCATCCAAACCTTGTTGTGACCATTTCTAGCCACAAGTCCAAGATATTTGTTCCTAGCTTTCATGAGTCATTCCTATACTTGTATAGACCTTCCCTAGCTTACCTTAGTCACACCTCTACAACTCTTACATTTTTCATAGCAAAACTTGGAGCCTAAGTGTTGGAAATATTATAAATAGGGTCGAATACACAACCTTAGAACTCGCACCCTGTTTTTCTTATATCTCAATACCCATTTTGATTTCCACTTGTACAAAAGTTCTAGGACTCATAGAAGACCAGAAATCAGGTCTAGAAGAAACCCATTGAAGCTCTTGATGCTTTGGTAGCAAGTAGTGTTCATAGGAAGCCATAAGGAGCCATTTTGGAGCTACTTAGGTAATCTCTATGTTAACTAAGCTTTGATCTTGTTATATATATTTTCTTAGACTTTTTATAATGTTTATAGGATGTTAGAAAACTAATCTAAAAGAAATTAGATCATATGATCATTTAAAATGGAAGTTATAAGCTAAAGATGTCTTAAAACCCTAATTTTGTAATTTACATAAAATAATGATAAAAACCCCATTTCAAAGGCTATAACTCTGGAGAAATGTTTTTATTATGATTATAAATGTGTTTCAAAACTTTGCCCGAAGTTCCTAGATCATTTGGAATATTTTTTTATCTTGTTATGTAATTTTAAACAAGTATAGGGACTAAAACTATCATTTTTGAAACTTTAAACATTTTGGGCCAAAAGTGTCATTTTGTCAAAGTTAAAACTATAAGGATTAATATTGTAAAGTTTGAGACACTAAGGGTAATATTTGAAGGTTTAAAATGTAAATATTAAAACTATATACTTTATGGGTTAAAAGTATAAATATGCTAAACTTATATTATTATGTGCTAAAAAGGTAAATATTCCAAACTTAGAAACTTTAAGGATTATTTTGGTCATTTATGAAACTATATGGATGAAATTTATATAATAAAACCTATTTTCTAAAGTTATATAACCTAGAAGGACTATTTTTGCCAATTATGAAACTAAAGGATGTAAAATATAAATATAAAAAACATACTAACTTTTGAAGAAATTTGTTATATGAATTTATCATATTAGTAGGGAACTGTGCATAAAGATGTTCCATCTCGATATTACGTTCTGACTTAGTGGTTGGGTTTACGATTTAAAGTGCCCTCGTTCCTCAAACGTTTATAGAATTGCTTCTGAGTATGATGGACCGAAGGATGATGCTATAATTATAAGGAATTGTAACTTCAAGAATATATTATCAATATTTAATAATATTGAACTCAAAAATCAAAGACTTAATACTATACAAAATATGTTAATCCAGGTTTGTGTAAGACCAAGTTCTTGTTTGTTAGCCCAAGTTGCTTTATGTGATTAAAATATAAACCTACCAAGACACATAATTACTGGATATAAGATGAGTTCATAGCCTCACTAACGTATACTACTTTTAATGATTTGAAAACCCGTGAGGGGGATATATGCTAAGTTAGAACACAAGTATTTTTGGTATGCTTCCCAGATATGTTTATTGACACTATGTTTACTGCTGCCTTAAAAGTCCCTTTTTAGTTGTGAACCGCTAATCATTTCTTGGAAAACTAAGCGCTAATATCGTAAATAGTACTATTTAGGGACTGACATCCCATGTATGGGCAAGTCGCACTTGCTATCATCTCAGTGATCAAACAGGCATACTTTATTTTGCAGACAGGATAGTTTGGCAGACTTCCTCATAAGGGCAATTGTTGCGTTCTGATATGTCTAGCCGCGGTATCATAAGCTTAGTGCAAATAATTCATTAATTTGTTTGTGGGCGAATAATAACGTAGATCGGGAAAAAGGATCTTGTATTCAAAAATGATTTCAAACCTATGAATTCTGTCAATCATTGTGTTGATTTGTAAGCATATATTTCAGGTGTTGATAATTGATAGCATGAAGCAGCATAATGATGACGTGGAGAGATATAGACTTGGGAATTTTTATCATTCAAACGTATTTTCTAAATCTCGGGAACCTGTGAAGTACATAGTATGTACAGTTGTTTTATTGAAAATATCTGATTTTGAATGATAATTGATAATAAATAAATAAAGTTTGCTAAAACGCTCTTTTGAGTTGTTTTCTAGTACTGTGACTTTTATCCCATGAAGTAATACCCCAAGATTATTGTTCCGATGTGTCAAGATAAAAATGGGGGTGTTACATTAGCCCAGCTTTCAGTGCTTTGTACTTGCCTTTGTAATCTTTCTTGCCCTCTGAGTCTGAATGAGAGGCTTGTTTAAAAGAGGAAGGAGCGTATTTGTTCTTGACATTGCTTTTGCTGGTTGAAGGAAAGCTTAGTGAAGAGGTTTTGTTGGACCAGCAATCCTTCTGAAAATGACCAGCCTTTCCACAAGTAAGCATATCACTTTGGATTTGTCTACTTTGGCCGCTCCGACTCTCCAGATCTTTTGTAGTATCTCTTTTGATCAGCAAGTAGAGCTCTGTCATGACACTCAGCATTTAGTTCTTCAAGGAACTCTTGGCTACTTCTGGTGTCTTCTTCTACATCAGAGTCACTGTCTTGAAAATAATGAATAACAACAAGAGTTTTCGATCCAGTGATCTGAGATGTAAACCTATCCGTTTCAGATTATAAATGGAATCAATTAGGCCTTCTTCATTGTTATATCTTCCAAACAACTGGGCTAGAGTGTCATTCTTAACAGCATTGTTTGCTCTTAGGGTTTGATTTAGACTTAACCATTTCCTAGGCGGGCTATTGACAAAGGTGGTATTAACTTTAGCTTTAGGTAAGACAACATCATTATTTCCAAGATCATTTAGCAAAATCTTAAGTCTAGTGTAGGTTTGACTAACAGTTTCATTATCCAGAGCTTTGGAGGCATTAAAATTGAGTCTAAGGGCTTGGATTTTTGTTTCCTTAGTTTCCTTTGGTCCTTCATACCCAAGAACTAATTCAGTCCACATCTTTTTAGCAGAGGCGCACTTAATGATGGACTTCATTATGTTTTTGGGTAGACAAGAGATAATGATACTTTTCAGCCTCTTATCTTGATTATCCAGACGTCTATCCGTTGGAGTCGATTGCTTAACAGGTTTCTTAAGGGGTCTGTCAGGGGTAGAGGTAGCAGCCATGGGAACATAAGGGCCATCTTCTAAGATTTCTATAAGAAAAGGCTCAATGCCATCTAGGTAAATGAGGAATTCACTTTTCCAGCTGGAAAAATCCTCTTTATCAAATGCAGGGACATTCGACACATGAGATCCACCTCTAACATCAAGAAGTTGAGGTAGGTCATCATCATTAGTACTAACACTCACAACTGGTGTGGGTGTGGGTGTGGGTGTGGTAGTAGTTGAGGTTGTGTCCAGAGTGGTCGTCATAGCATTTGGTTGGATAGTTTGGCCAAAAGGTGGTGGCATAGAAGGCATTGTATCAGGCATATTAGGATCTTGATTTTAAAAACAAGAACGATTGTGGATTACACGTGTTGAAAGTCCCAAAATACGCCTATTGTAATACTATAACTCGAATACAAGGATAACACTTAGTGATTTTACTTTCAAACGCGTAATGCTTTATTAACTTATAAACAAAGTATTACAAAGTGTTATGGATTACACTTGTTGAATGACAATAAAGAAAGAAAGCTTTGAACAAGTAAACTTGATTCAAGACTCAAGTTTACAAGTGAACTAGAGAGTTGCTGGTAGACAACAAGAGACTCCAGAGGTTCAACAGGGAGAAAGACAAGGATTTAACAATTAATACAAGTGTCATCTTTCTCCTCTTTCTTACTCCTATTTATAGTGGTACGAGGTTGCTACCTTAGTGGGGGTAGTTGGTATGTGTCAACTTCTGAATAGAAGTAGTACACTTTATTAAATGCATGTCTATATCTAGACATACCTTTAACCAACTTTCTGTGAGCAGTTCTGCCAACTGTTCACTTTATCCCACTAGGTCATACTAGGCTCCTTGAACTTGAATCTTCACTTTGTCCCGCCCAAAGTGCTTTAGAGATTCTCCCGCCTAAACTATAAAGGATAAGGCAAGTCTCTGCTTACTTAGTCTTCAAAGGGTTAAGAGTAACCTCTAAGGATTGCCATCTTAGAGGTTCTCGTACACCATTACATTCCTTCTACATACCAGCTTATCCATAACAGCTGGTGAGTATGAATTCAGATAATCTTCGACTTCTCTAACGTTGTCTTTGACTTGAATGTTTCTGGTGTGCCAGCTAAGGCTTTGCCTTCAACCGGTCTGGTCTCTATCACTGGGCTTGTCAGCGACCTATAACACCTATTCTGATTTAAATCAAATCTAGATTAGGCCATAGTTAAGACTTTCATTGGTACAACACATCCCATAGTAATGGTTTGAACACTAAGGCTAGAACTAGCAAAGAAATACTTGGAAAAATTAACATTAAACCACACATTAAAGTTTAGAAAAGAAGCTTACCTGCTATATTCGCATGACTACTTCTATAAGGTTTATCATTGATCATATTAAGCCATTTTTGCATTTGTTCAGGAGTAAAACCATAAGACATACTAGAAGAATATTACTTATCATTATATTTAACATCCACATTAGAACTATAAGTCTGCTTATTAAAAACATCGTTCCTCTTAAGCACAGGAGGAAACTGTTGTCCCTAATTATATGATGATAGATTAAAGAAATGAGATGGAAAAGATATGAATTTTAGAGAGAGAAAGTAATGAGAGAAAGTAGAGAGAAGAAGTTGATTAACTATATGAAATTTAGATTAAGAAAAATGAGAACTTCCGCCCTCCTAACATGCTAGGAGGGTGCTTATATAGTCCACCCACATGCGAGCTCTCTAATGGACTATATATCTTTTGGGCCAGGCTTGAATAAATGCTTAGTACCTTGAAAGAGGCCTTTTAAGTTAACCATCAAGCCCGTAATGTCACGACTATTTTAACTAACTATTACAACGTTCTAATAAATATTACAATATAAACCTATGACCGAACATTCTTGTTTGACTCAATATTTTGAGGCTAACAATCTCCCCCAATGTAAGGTCATTCCTCTTCGATATTTAGAGTTCAATGGAGATTATGAATTTTGTCATAAATGAGTCTTGAACGTGTAATAGTTAGTCTTTGTTCCTTCATGCTGTGATCTTTGAGCCTTTGTCATTGTCTTTCGACTTTGTCTTTTATCTTGAGATCTTCAAATCATTCTTGACTTGTCTTTGCCATCTTGCGATGTTGTGTCTTTATTCACATGCTCATACTTTGCACAATCTTGAAAGCTTGCTAACAATCTCCCTTCAAGAGAGGTCATTCCTCTACTTAGTTGATAAGGAAGATTTTGATCATCAGAATTGCGGGAGTCTTTAGCTTTCTTGATTGTTGAATGTCTTTGGGCATGAGTATGTGGTTTTGAATCTTTGACTTTCTTGAGTACACCGTAACGCCACCTTCTTGAGACAAAACATAGACACGGACTGAATGGCTTTGACATTTGTCCTACATCGGTAGCGTTTTACCTCCGGTCGGTGAAGACCGTTACACGATATTAAATATCGTACCTGTGATTAGGTAGATTCAATTAAGAACCTCCTTGACAGGGTTTCGTGACGGTACTATCCGTTCTCTTTACTCGACCGTCTCAAAGCAAGACTGTGAACATAAAGAGTGAATCAATTGGATAAATATCCGCTTGATTAAAGTCTTCAATTCAAATTCCTGGAACAAGTTTGATTCATTAAGAATCTTACCATTGTTGCTTTCCAGTTGACACAAGCTTGATTCATAAGAATCTTGTAAGTTACCTACCGTAGCGCTGTTTGATGTTGACGCTAGAAGGATTTACATTCATCACTGTGAATAATAATGAATATCACTCTGAATGTTCTGGCAAGACCATAAAGATATTGCGTAGAAACCTGAAACGAGTTTGAATCGATAAAGAAACAAACCGTTGTTGCTTTTCAGATTTACATATGTTCAATTCATAAAGAATCTTACACATGACCTACCGCAGTGCTGTTTGATGTTAACACTGGAAGGATTTCCACTCATCATTGTAAATACTCGGTAGTATCACTATGAGGGTTCTAGCAATATCGCAAGGATATAGCGTAGGACTCTCTTGATCTTTATCCGTGTGTCCTAACGAGATTTGATTGATCTCTTGGCTCTAGACTCGATTTTGTGCACTTTTAGTAGTCGGAGGCTGGAGCAGATGCCACCTATTCAATATAAACTATCTCGGAGTGAGAAAGTCAATAGAAGTTGTGTTGATCTCCGTGACAATAAAACAAACTTCTTTTGAGAGAAGCCTGAGTCTGCTGGGGAGGGGTTGTGCATTACATCACTGGGTCCATGATGCGTTGTCTTCATGATGTGTTGACCCGGTTTCTGCCTAAGTTGAATAGAGGGCTAATTTCTTTATACCCTTTATCCTTAAATTTCTTTTTCATTCTTCAACCCCTTCAATGATTACCAAGACATCATCACTAGCACCTTGTTGTGATTGTTCCAGTGCTAGCATAAGTACTTAGTCGGCATTCATCTATGTTCACATTCTACTCCATCTTTCCTAAGGACTTCTAATAATCTATTGGATTGTCCCTGGGAAGATCCCTCCGGTTCTGGTTGGATCATAGGACTTAAACCTAACAACCCTTTTGACACCAATAACGTCATGAATTAAAGATGTTGTGGGTATTTGATCGTAACCATGAGTGCTTGAGTCTTTATATCACATTTTAATCACATTTTCCCCCTATCTCTAATATATAAAATCGTTTGATATTAGAGATACCAAATTTGATTAAAATATATCACGAAAAATAGTCTTTGAAAGTCTCCGGGAGAAAAATGTGTCAAACTTAGCATGAATTTGGAACGTTCCCCCTCAAAAAATTGATCCAATTAAATTGTCATTGTGAGGATATGATCTACATTTCACTTTTTGAGGATAGGAGTTGTTAAACACACAATTTTTGAAAGATTTAGAATATCATTGAGAAATTCTTGAAAAAATTGTGTTCAACGCTTTTTGAAAAATCAATTCTTTTTGGCGAAAAGGTTTTTCTAAAGCATAAACTTGAGTTCATTGACTTTGAATGTCTTGACGAATCCACTCAAGTGTAAGAAGATTTCTCTTCTTTTGCTGAGGGTAAGGGCACTAAAGCGTACACTCACCCGTGAATATAGATCCGGGTTGCAATCTGAAAGTGATTACAAGCCATTGTGTTGAGCTCAAAACGTGGAATGTTTTGTGACAAGGTCAACCCAAGATAGATTGCTCTACTCGTTGTTGGAAAAATTGTCCAAAATAGACATTTTCCTTTATTAAAAGTAGAAATGACATGTTTTGAAAAATATTTACAACTTTCGTTCGAGCTTTATGTACACACCCGTGTCGTTATTGAGCGACATTTCTAGGTAAGTCCATATTATCGATACTGAAAGACATGTCGAGAAGAGTATTTTTGGATTTTCAAAGATTTTTTAATTTTGTATTTTGCTTTTTCATTAATATTTACAAGTAGATGTTTGATAGATGAATCAAGCAGGCTTCTTTGCCAGAATCTCCAAATCTGCTGGAGTCAAACATCTCATGCCAATTTTCCTAACAAGATATGCAAACCTCTCTTTCGAAAGAGCTTTTGTAAACAAGTCGGCTAATTGGTAATCAGTTCCAACAAAGTAAAGTTCAACGATACCCCTTTCAACTTGTTCCTTAATGAAGTGATATCTGACATCGATGTGCTTCGTGCGAGAATGTTGTACTAGATTGCAGGAGATGGCTATGGTGGACTTTGAGTCACAGTACATAGGTACTTTATCAAAGTGGAAGCCATAATCCGTGAGTTGTGTTCTCATCCAAAGAACTTGAGCACAATACGCAGATAGAGACACATACTCCGCTTCGGCTGATGAAAGTGACGTGCAATCCTGCTTCTTAGAAGACCATCCCACAAGCTTATCTTGACCTAGAAATTGTGCACCACCAGAAGTACTCTTTCGTGTATCAAGACACCCTGCATGATAAGAATCTGAATAGGCCGTTAGAAAGAAACCGGTTTCCCTCGGATACTAGAGTCCCAAATGAATGGTATTCTTGAGGTACCGAAAGATTTGTTTAACCTCATTGAGGTGCTTTTCAATGGTTCGTGCTTGATAGCATGCACAATAACACGTAGCATGTGAAATATCAGGTCTGCTTGCTGTCAAGTACATGAGGGAACCGATCATGGAATGATATCTCGTTTGATCTATGGCATTTCCCTCCAAGTCAGCATCTAGCGATGTGGTTGATAATGGTGTCCCAACGGGGTCACATGAAGTCATACCATGCTTTTTGATTATCTCTTGACAATACTTAGCTTGGTTTATAAAGATACCACTTGGGGATTGGTGTACTTGAATTCCTAGAAAGAATTTTAGTTCGCCCATTATTGACATTTCAAATTTGCTGTGCATTACTTTTTCAAACCATTTTGAAAGTTTTGGGTTTGTGGACCCGAAAATAATGTCATCAACATAAATTTGCACGAGCAAAATGTCATCCTCATATTTATAAGTGAAAGAGTTAGATCAATGGAACCTTTTGAGAAACCTTTGGATACCAGAAATTTCGAGAGCTCATCGTACCACGCCCTTGGAGCTTGCTTGAGTCCATAAAGTGCTTTGTGGAGACGACACACCTTGTCAGGATAATGAGGATTGACGAATCCTTCCGGCTGCGTGACATAGACTTCTTCCTTCAAAGGACCATTAAGAAATTTCGTCTTTACGTCCATTTGATAAACAGTGAATCTGTTATGTGCAACATAGGCAAGGAAAATCCTGATCGCTTCCATATGAGCAACTGGTGCAAATGATTCTTCAAAATCAATACCCTCTTTCTGGCCATACCCCTTAGCCACTAGCCTAGCTTTGTTCTTGATGATCGTGTTTTCTTCATCCATCTTGTTTTTCCAGATCCAACGAAGATTTAAAGGAATCACATCGTATGGTCTGTCAACAAGTTCCCATACTTTAAGTCTTTCAAATTGTTGAAGTTCATCCGTCATCGATTCAATCCAAGCATGACCAGCCATGGCTTCTTTGATGTTTTTCGGTTCAACTGTACTCACGGCGAGTGCGAACATACAAACGTCGCCATCGGTGGCTAGTTGTCGTCTTGTATGAACAGGCTGTGAAGGGTTTCCAATTACCTGAACCAAAGGATGTTCTCGGGTCCAGTGATGTGTTGAAGGATGTCGTTGGTAGAACGTATGCATATTTGACAGATCAACATGGCGAGTAGAAGACTCCAGTTTCGTGTACCGGTGTACCGAATGGGTTGATAAAGTCGTCTTCGTCATTTAATGCATAGTCTGCTTGATTAGTGTTCTCTGGAGCAATGACAGTAGTTGTGGATGTTGTAGGATCGATTGTTGAAGGGATATTCTGAGGAGGTAAATCTGCAGCAACCCGTGTTGAAGTAGATGAACTTGTACCCTTTTGTTGACGATGATCGGTATCATCATTCGTATTATTAGTGACAGCGGAAGACTTTGATACAACTTGTTTCTTCCCCGTGAAATATTCATCAAACATTGGTCCATATAACATTTCCAAATCTTCAAGTGTCGTATCGACGGTCATATCTGCTCTAGGAACATGTTCAGGAACCAGCGTTGAACTTGACGTTTCATTGCTGTAGTCTTGAGTTTCGAGTTCCGTGCGGTTGTGAACGGAAGTCTTTTGTCTTTGTAGATCGAGACTTAAACTGTTTTGTTCAAGTGCCATTTCTTGTAATTTATCAAATCTGATATGAATAGTCTCGACTATCAATTTTGTTCTCTTGTTGTATACTCTGTATCCATTAGACTGAGTTGCATATCCCACTAAAATGCATGCATCACCTTTCTCTTTCATCTTGTCCAAATTTTCACCATCTCGAATAATGTAACACGTACATCCTAAGAAATGAAGGTGTTTTAGTGAAGGTTTGCGATCATTAATTATGTGATATGGTGTCTTTTCGTGTCTTGGGATAATTAAGGATCGATTTTGTGTGTAGCATGCAGTTGACACGACTTCGGCCCAAAAGAATAATGGTAGTTTTGAAGAAGATAATAATGTTCGATCAGCCTCAACTAAAGTGCAATTTCGTCTTTCAACAACTCCATTTTGTTCAGATGTTCGAGCAATAGATGTTTCATGTTCAATCCCTTCGATAGTTTCTAATACACGAGCAATTGTAGAAACTTTCGAAGGGGGGGGGGGGGGGGGGGGGGTTGAATAGTTTCTAATATTTACTTGTTAAATGATGGTTTTCAAAAAAACTTTTTTCTCAAAAAACTTAGACTTGAGGAAATAAGTTAAATCTTCTTATGCACAATATGAACAATGATAGTGTAACTAAACTAATACTAACAAATATATATATGCACAAAGAATAAAGAATGTAAAGAGTTAAGGGTAAAGAAAGATGAAACCAAACACCAAGGATTTATAGTGGTTCGGCAACGAAGCTCACTCCTCGTTCCTACTCCACTCCTCGAGTACTCCTTACTCGAGATGTCACTACACAACAAGCTCCTTGTGGTGGAGAAAATCGTGCACGTCGCTTAACCAATTTCCGACTCTAAGCTAAAAGTCAAGCCCTAATCGTAGCTAGGACCAATCTACACAACTATACTTAGTACATACACAACTTCCAAATAGACACAACTACTTGGATCTTCATAACTATTACACAACAACAAATGTATTAAATTTGATCTTTAAAGGATCTTTGGTGGTGGAATCAACACTTCACAATGATAGTGTTCTTCTCTTTGCACTTGAAGAGGAAGGGATGGATGAGATAGATTCACTTCTAAACAAGTAGTAATCAATCAAATGATCAAGGATTTGAGTGATTTAAGAAGTATGTTTGAATCTGGAAATTTATGTGCAAAAGAGTTGGATTGAAAATCTGAGAAAGGTCCACTATTTATAGGACAAAGGGCCAACGGCTATATCTGCCCGCGGTTCCTTATCTTAGCCGGCGGTACCTTATCGATAAGGAACCGCCTAGGCGCTAAGGAACCGTCGAACTAGACTCCGCTCCCTTTTTGACCTTTAGTGGTGGAGGTCATATCTGATTATAAAAATATCCAGAAAGGATATTCCAAATCAAAAGGGAATATGCCATTTTCAAATTTTCAAATATTTAATTTAATAAAACATTTTCTTAAAATGAAAGTTTAATTAAAAACTTGTCACACTTAATAAAAAGTGAGTTTTAAGAAAAGATTAAATCACTTGATCACTTGATTAAGGTTAGTACTTGTTTATTCATACCTTAAGTGAAAATGGGTAAAATGAAAAATACTTGAACTCAAGAATTCGTTTTTCGTTGTTTTCGTAAATGCTTGTTTTTACATATTGTCGTAATCAAAACTAAGCGAGACTGAAAAATGCAAGTAACGTTTTTAGGCATTATTGCATTAACAATCTCACCCTTTTTGATTCCGACAATACATAAACTCAATCACACAAAAAACAAGATTTTCGAAGACGAGTTTATTCATTTCTCCCCCTTTGTCGAAGCAAAAAGGTTGCACAAGTCGGTGTTGAAGAGACGGACTTTGCAAAGACTCCCCCTTGGTGCTTACTCCCCCTTGCTTGGGGCCCCGAGGAATCGAGATATGGTGACAAGCTACATAGAGGGGTTAGTTGAACAAAAGAGACAACCAACAAGAGATAGCTATAGGTCACACAAAAAAATTAAAAATAAAAAGAGAAGAAAACACAAAGACTAAGATCCAAGTGAAGTCATATAAAATAAAATAAAAATCATACAAAGATGTATGAAAGAGGAAACAAGCCAAAAGCATAAATCTAATGCTAGTTAATCTAGAATTCTAAGATTTGCTTGAATAAGGTGTCTTGTGGGTAAGCAACCAATGCTTATATGAAAGACAAGGTAGTGGCGGAATGTGGTGGTGGTGGCTTGGTGGAGATCTCATAATCAAAGTGAAGAGGAGGCTTGATTAAGAGACTCTTGATGTAGCTCAACTCCTCATAGATGTGTGCCATAGCAAGATGTTGATATTGACAACAATGACAATATGTCCCATGGTGCATGACATTATCATGAGAAGGAGGAAGAACACTAAAGGGTGGTGGTGGAAGAAGAGATGTTCCACAATCAACATTCTTGGTAGGAGAGATGTGATTAAGAGTGTTCTTGGGTGAATTTGGATTGAAAGTGTTCTTGGGTGAGTTGGGATTGAAAGCAATTGGGGAGAATGGAGGAGAATCAAGGATTTCATTAGGAGAGTAAGACATTTTGGGATGTGAAGTAAGGCAAAATGCTTATGGTTTAATAGGGAAGGCTCAAGGTATTTTTGGGGTGGTCAAAGGGTTGAAGCAAAGATTCTCACAAATGTTGGAACAGATTTACTTTAATTGCCTTTTAATTTCTCGTCATTTATTTTCAATTAGGTATTAGATTTAAATTACTGCCATTTACTTTAAAGTCTTTGCACATTCCTTTTACTACAACGATCATATCTTTGTTTCACCAAAAGACGACTGAGTCGCACATTCTTCCCTTTCTCAATTCGAAAAGATCGGACGATAAAATTTTCTTACTAGGCCAAAAACCTCGTATTAATAGACAAAGAGAACACATACTAACTCACCAAATAGGGATTGACCAAAATACATGGATTTTAAAAATCGATGTAGGAGGTGTGTAAGATAAGACCTTAAGTCATGACACAATGATCCTCCATGATTCTATCTTGTTCTTGCTATGTTTGAGAGAATCATACACATGAATTATGTAAGCTCGAGATTAATAGCAAGAATCTATGAAAAATGTTTTTAGATTGAATTAAAAATGTCAAAACATTTCTTGACCATTTTCGAAAGAGACTTTGAGGATTTTGAAAAGGAGAAGAGAAGATTTTCAAAAAGAGTTTAGGAGACTCAAAGACTCAAAGTGATTAAAGACTCAAAGGAAAGTAAGAGACTTAATAAAGGGAAAGCAATTAAGGAATATGTTCCATTAATCCTAGACCTAGACGCAAGTAATTAAACGATTCCCTCTTAAGTGGCTTAGTGAAGATGTCGGCTAAGTTATCCTGGGAGGGTACCTTCTCAATTGAAATGTTCCCCTTTTGAACATTATCCCTAAGAAAATGGTGACGAATTTCTATGTGCTTGGTTCGTGAATGTTGCACGGTATTCTTGCTAAGGTCTATAGCACCTTTATTGTCGCACATGATGGGAACATCATCAAGACGAATCTCGTAATCAACAAGCGCTTGCTTCATCCATAGAGCTTGTTGGCATGCTTTTCCGGCACTCACATACTCGGCTTCCATGGTGGATATCGCAAGAGCGGTTTGTTTCTTGGAGAATCAAGAAGTTAAACAACAACCCATGAAGGTACAAAAACCACTAGTGCTTTTCCGGTCCACATAGTCTCCCGCATGATCCGAGTCCGCGTAGACAATGGTTTCTACGCCGGTCCCTTTAGGATACCATAATCCTAAATGTATAGTGCCCTTAATGTATCGGAAGATACGCTTAACCGCTTCAAGGTGAGAGGTTTTGGGAGCCTCTTGGAAGCGAGCACAAAGGCAAACACTAAACATGATATCCGGTCGACTTGCCGTTAGGTACAAAAAACTACCAATCATACCTCTATATTTGGTGTTTTCTATCGACTCACAATCATCATCTACGGTGATTTTAGTATCCGAGGCCATTGGGGTCTTCATAGGTCTAGATTCTTCTAATCTAAATTTCTTTAGCATTTCTTTAGCGTACTTAGATTGACTAAAGAAAATACCATCGGCCATTTGTTTAATTTGGAGTCCTAAAAAGAAGTTAAGTTCTCCCATCATACTCATTTCGAACTCATCATGCATGATCTTGGCAAAGTCATCACACAATTCTTGACAAGTTGAGCCAAATATAATGTCATCAACATATATTTGCACGATCATGAGGTGAGAACCTTTCTTCTTTGTAAAGAGAGTGTTGTCTACCATTCCCATGGTATACTCATGTTTAACAAGAAACGCTTTAAGTCTACCATACCAAGATTTGGGTGCTTGTTTAAGACCATAAAGTGCCTTCTTAAGCTTGTAAACATGATCTGGTTTCTCAAAATCAATGAAGCCGGGAGGTTGAGCCACATATACCTCCTCATTGATCAAACCGTTATGAAACGCACTCTTTACATCCATTTGTTGAAGCTTAATATCTAAGGCACAAGCGTAGGCTAAAAGGATTCTAATGGATTCTAATCTAGCTACCGGTGCATATGTTTCGTCATAATCAATCCCTTCTTGTTGATTATAGCCTTGTGCTACAAGTCTAGCTTTGTTACGAGACTAAACATCATTCTCATCTAGCTTATTCCTATATACCCATTTGGTTCCTATAATGGTAGAACTTCTAGGTGGAGGAACAAGTTCTGAAACATCATTAGCAACGAATTGATTCACTTCTTCTTGCATCGCAATGACCCAACTCCCATTCGTCAAAGCTTCTTTAACATTCTTTGGTTCAATCAAGGAGACGAAACAAAAGAAGTTACTTTGGTTTTGGACTTGAGATCTTAGGGTCCTTTGATTTAAGTCACCAATGATATTATTGAGAGTATGATCCTTAGACTCCTTAATGTTTACTTCCTTTTCAACACTAAGGTCTTCAACTCCTATTTTTCTAACCTCTTTGGCTCTAACTACTTCTACTTCATCCAAATCATCATCAACCAATGGTGGTGTCTTGGTTAAAGGAGGGGTTTCATCAAAAGTCACGTTAAGTGATTCTTCAATTACGCCCGAGGTTCTATTGAGGACTATGTAGGCTTTGCTAGTTTAGGAATAACCTAAAAAGATACCTTCGTAAGACTTTGGGTCGAACTTGGTAAGGTAGTCTTTGGTGTTGAGGATAAAGCACTTGCTTCCAAACACCCTAAATTATTCCAATGAGGGTTTCTTACCTTTAAGAATCTCATAGGGGGTCTTTCCTAGGAAAGGTCGAATAAGAATTCGGTTGAGAATATAAGTCGATGTGTCCACGGCATTGCACCAAAACTTTTGAGGCAAAGATTGCTCGTTTAACATCGTCCTACTCATCTCTTGGATGGTCCTATTCTTCCTTTCAACTACCCTATTTGATTGTGGAGTGCGAGGAGCCGAGAAGTTATGGGTAATACCATGAGCTTCACAAAAGGCACCAAATTGCACTTCATTATCAAATTCCCTACCATGATCCGTCCTAATAGAGACAATTGGACATCCTAGTTGATTTTGAATTCTTCGACTAAAGATTTCCAAATGATCGAAAGCTTCATTCTTAGATGCCAGAAATCTAGTCCAAGTGAATCTAGAGTAGTCATCAACTATAACTAGGGTATAAAGGTTACCTCCATAACTCCGTATGGCGGTAGGTCCAAAGAGATCCATATGTAGGAGTTATAAGCACCGAGAGGTTGAAACCAAATTCTTGGCTTTGTGACTTGAGTGAACTTGCTTTCCAACTTTGTAAGCATCACAAAAGTGACTATCAAACTTCATCTTGGGGAGGTGTCTTACCAACTCCTTAGAGACTAAAGATTGAATTAGACGCATATTAGCGTGACCTAATCTCCTATGCCAAAGAGTAAAACTATCATCTATAGTCGCAAGACATATGTTGTCTTTTGACTTCTTATTGATCTTCATGACATAAAGCCCATGCTTTCTAACACCTTTTTCCAATGACCTTTCCATCTTTTACGATTTCACTATCATTTTCCGAAAAGATGACCTTACACTTATTGTCACAAATTTGACCTATGCTTAAAAGGTTAAACCCTAAATTATCTACGTGCTCAACATTTTCAATAGTCAAGGAGTCAAGAGAAACCGTACCTTTGCCAATGATATTACCACGTAGACTACTAGCGAATGTGACGTTACCTCCATCATATGCTTTGTACCGTGAGAACAAACTTCGATTACCCATCATGTGTTTAGAACAACCACTATCCTTAATCCACTCGTCGGGTTCTAAAGCAATTCCCAAGCATATCTAGGTAACAACATACACGATCAAACATTTGGTCCCCAATATCTCATGGGTCCAAAATTGTTAGTTCCAAACATCCCTTGCATTTGGTTGGGATGCATGAATGGAGGAGGGTTTCCCCATGGGGAACAAAAGGGAGGAGGATAATAATTGATATAACTATTTTGTTGTTTATTATTTCTCCTAGGTGTATTTGATCTTAGTTTAGAGTTATGGTCATTCCTTCTAGGTGTTGGAGTTTTACTTCTAGGTCGTGAATTGTTTTGACTATCTCTTCTAGGTGTTGTCGTTCTACTTCTAGGCCTAGACTCATTCCGTACTCTTGGTGGATTAGAAGATGGTCTTGATAAACTTCTATTTCCCATTAGAGGTTTACTCAAAGGCTTATAGAACTTATCAACGGCATTGTCGTCAAGTATGGGTAATTTCACTTTGTTAACAATAAGATGCTTAGGATGTTCACCTAAATTTGACTTTTCAGAAAGTTCAGGATTTTCATCAAAAATACTTTTTGGCCGCGGTACCTTATCTATGGCGGCAGTTCCATAGTGATAAGGAACCGCCCCATACAGTTTGGGACCGCGTACAGCAGATAGTTTTTCTGAAAATCGGACTTGTTTAGGTTCACTAGTTGATGCTTCATTTGAGTTAAAACCTACACCAAATCTTTCCTTAGAATGAATTTGTTTGTTTAACATATCATCAAGAGCACTAGTACCTTTCATGAACTTTTCCAGATTAATGGAGGTTCTCTTGAGATCTTCATTCTTTAACCTAAGTTTCTCACAACTTAAGCAACCTATATCAACTTCTTTATTTTTCTCAAGCTTGGCTAATTTTTCCCTAAGTTCATTAATCTCATTTTCAAGCTTAGTTTTAGATGATTTTATTGTTTTGTTCTTTTCTATGAATTTAAGGCTAAGTTTGTGTAAATTTTAATATTGGCCTTCTAATTCATTATCATCTAAGGTGGAGCTATCATTGCTATAATATTCGGTTTCGGAATGTACCTCTTTAGAAGTGTGAGCCATGAAACAAGTCTCCTCTTTGGGGTTGTCATCAACATCTTCACCGCTATCGCTCCAAGAACCACTAATGAATGTCGTGTGATTCTTATCACGTGAAGGCTTTGGACACTCACTAATGAAATGATTTGGATCACCATATTTAAAGCAATTCCTATCACCTTTTTCATTCTTGGCAAACCGATTCTTTGAGAATGGTTTCTTGTCATTGTTGGGTTGCCTCACGTGTTGACCTCGTCTTTTGAAGAACCTCTTGAAATCTCTCACCGCCAATGCATACTCCTCGTCATCACTATCCGAGGAACTATCATGATCGCTTTGTGCCTTTTTGGCTTTGAGTGCAAGAGACTTCCTTTCACTCTTGGTTTTCACCAATTCTGAGTCCTTCAAAATTATCATCTCATGAACCTTCAAGTTGCCTATGAGTTCATCGAGTGATAAAGTTGAGAGATCTTTCGATTCTTCGAGCGCCGTGACTTTTGCTCTCCACTTCGGATGTAAGGCCCTTAGAAACTTCCTAACATTGTTCTTGCTAGAAAAACCTTCATCAAGTGCTTTTAGACTAGTAATAATAGTGTTAAATCTAGCAAAATCACTATCAATAGCTTCATCTTCTAAGATGACAAATTGTTCATATTGTTGGACAAGAAGATCGATTTTGCTTTCTTTGACTTGGCTATTACCTTGGTGGGTTACTAAAAGAGTGTTCCAAATATCTTTAGCGGTTTCACACATAAAAATCCTTTCATAATCTTTCTTAGGCAAAGCATTATAAATCACCATTTTGGCCTCATTATTTTTCGAAAGTTTCTTTTTAGTATCATCATTAGCTTTGTCAAAGGTGACCAATTCCTTTGTTTTAGAAAATTCATTAAATTGATAAGGTAAAAAATCACCATTGGTAATAACATGTCAAAGATCTAAATCTTTTGAATTAACATAAGTCTCAAATCTATTTTTCCAATAAATAAAACTATGGTTTTAAAAAGTGGTGGTCTTTGCATAGATTGCCCTTCTAGGTACTTGTTGGAATCCATAGATCGATTCAAGTTTTAAAATATAATATACTTTAAAAATACTTGAGCAACCCGCTCTGATACCAATTGTAGAAACTAGAAGGGGGGGGTTGAATAGTTTCTAATATTTACTTGTTAAATGATGGTTTTCAAAAAAGTTTTTTTTCAAAAAACTTAGACTTGAGGAAATAAGTTAAATCTTCTTATGCACAATATGAACAATGGTAGTGTAACTAAACTAATACTAACAAATATATATATGCACAAAGAATAAAGAATGTAAAGAGTTAAGGGTAAAGAAAGATCAAACCAAACACCAAGGATTTATAGTGGTTCGGCAACGAAGCTCACTCCTCGTTCCTACTCCACTCCTCGAGTACTCCTTACTTGAGAGTTTACTACACAACAAGCTTCTTGTGGTGGATTAAACCGTACACGTCGCTTAACCAATTTCCGACTCTAAGCTAAAAGTCGAGCCCTGATCGTAGCTAGGACCAATCTACACAACTATACTTAGTACATACACAACTTCCAAATAGACACAACTACTTGGATCTTCACAACTATTACACAACAACAAATGTATAAAATTTGATCTTCAAAGGATCTTTGGTGGTGGACTCAACACTTCACAATGATAGTGTTCTTCTCTTTGCACTTGAAGAGGAAGGGATGGATGAGATAGATTCACTTCTAAACAAGTAGTAATCAATCAAATGATCAAGGATTTGAGTGATTTAAGAATTATGTTTGAATCTGGAAATTTATGTGCAAAAGAGGTGGATTGAAAATCTAAGAAAGGTCCACTATTTATAGGACAAAGGGCCAACGGCTATATCTGCTCGTGGTTCCTTATCTTAGCCGGCGGTACCTTATCGATAAGGAACCGCCGGACTAGACTCCGCTCCCTTTTTGTCCTTTAGTGGTGGAGGTCATATCTGATTATAAAAATATCCAGAAAGGATATTCCAAATTAAAAGGGAATATGCCATTTTCAAATTTCAAATATTTAATTTAATAAAACATTTTCTTAAAAAGAAAGTTTAATTAAAAACTTGTCACACTTAATAAAAAGTGAGTTTTAAGAAAAGATTAAATCACTTGATCACTTGATTAAGGTTAGTACTTGTTTATTCATACCTTAAGTGAAAATGGGTAAAATGAAAATACTTGAACTCAAGAATTCGTTTTTCTTTGTTTTCGTAAATGCTTGTTTTTACATATTGTCGTAATCAAAACTAAGCGAGACTGAAAAATGCAAGTAACGTTTTTAGGCATTATTGCATTAACAGGACCATTAAGAAATGACGTCCTTACGTCCATTTGATAGACAATGAATCCCTTATGTGCAACATAAGCAAGGAAAATCCTGACCGCTTCCATTCGAGCTACTGGTGCAAATGATTCTTCAAAATCAATACCCTCTTTCTGTCCATACCCTTTAGCCACTAGCCTAGCTTTGTTCTTGATGATTGTGTTTTCTTCATCCATCTTGTTTTTCTAGACCCATCGAAGATTTAATGGAATTACATCGTATGGTCTGTCAACAAGTTCCCAGACTTTAAGTCTTTCAAATTGAAGAAGTTCATCTTGCATGGATTCAATCCAAGCATGATCAGCCATGGTTTCTTTGATGTTTTTTGGTTCAGCTGAACTCACGGCGAGTGAGAAACATACAAACATCGCCATCGGTGTTAAGCTGCCGTCTTGTACGAACAGGCTGTGAAGGGTTTCCAATTACTTGAACCAAAGGATGATCTCGGGTGCAATGATGTGTTGAAGGATGTCGTTGATAAAACGTATGCATATTTGACGGATCAACATGGCGAGTAGAAGACTCTTCAGTTTCGTGTACCGGTGTACCGAATGGGTTGATAAAATCTTCTTTGTCATTTAATGCATAGTCTGCTTGATTTGTGTTCTCTGGAGCAATGACATTAGTTGTGGATGTTGTAGGAGCGGTTGTTGATGTGATATTCTGAGGAGGTAAATCTACAGCAACCCGTGTTGAAGTAGATGACGTTGTATCCTTTTGTGGACGATGATCGGTATCATCATTCTTATCATGAGTGACAGCGGAAGACTTCGATACAACATGTTTCTCCCCCGTGAAATATTCATCATACATTGGTCCATATAACATTTCCAACTCTTCAAGTGTCGTGTTGACTGTCATATCTACTCTTGGAACATTTCCTTGAACCAGCTTTGAACTTGACGGTTCATTGTTGTGGTCTTGAGTTTCGAGTTCCGTGCGGTTGTGAACGGAAGTCGTTTGTCGTTGTGGATCGGGACTTAAACTTTTTTGTTCAAGTGTCATTTCTTGTAATTCATCAAATCGGATGTGAATAGTCTCGACTATCAATTTTGTTCTCTTGTTGTACACTCTATATCCCTTAGACTGAGTTGCATATCCCACTAGAATACATGCATCACCTTTCTCTTTCATCTTGTCCAGATTTTCACCATCTCGAATAATGTAACACGTACATCCAAAAACATGAAGGTGTTTGAGTGAAGGTTTTCGATCATGAATTATGTGATATGGTGTCTTTTCGTGTCTTGGGATAATTAAGGATCGGTTTCGTGTGTAGCATGCAGTTGACACGACTTCGGCCCAAAAGTATAATGGTAGTTTTCAAGCGGATAATAATGTTTGAGCAGCCTCAACCAAAGTACGGTTTCTTCTTTCAACAACGCCGTTTTGTTCGGGTGTTCGAGCAATAGATGTTTCATGTTCAATTCCTTCAGCTTCAAAATAGTTTCTCAGAGTTGAATTCAAAAATTTTGTGCCTCTGTCAGTACGAATGACTTTTATTTGAGCTTGAAGACCACGTTGTATCAGTTTTAGGAAGTTGATGAGGACTTCGTGTGTTTCATCCTTGGACCTCAAGAAGTGAGTCCTTGTGTACCTTGAGTAATCATCGACAAATACCATAACATATTTCTTTCCATTGATACTATGAACACGCATGGGACCATACAAATCTATATGGAGAAGATCTAACCGTCCTTTAGAGCTTGGTGTAGTCTTTATTTTGAAACTACTTCGTTTAGCTTTACAAAGCTCAGAAGAAGAACAAAGATGATCTTTGATGAATTTCAAGCTTTGAAGGCCTCTCACAATATCTTTCTTAGAAAGCAAGTTGATGGTATCAAAGTTGAGGTGAGATAAACGTTGATGCCATAACCATGCCTGAGTCGATGAAGCTTTAGCCATGAAGCAAATTGGAGTTAATGAAGTTGTGTCTTGAAGTGAAATAGTGTAGAGATTAGTACCGCGTGTACCGGTAAGTAAGTCATTCCCATTATAATCACGAACAAAACATGTCTTCTTTCTGAAATCAACCTCCAAATCTACATCACATAATTGACCAACCGAGAGAAGATTGTGATTGAGCCCTTCGACATAGTATACCCTTTTTATCGTGATATTCCCTTGAACTAAATCTCCATATCCTAGGATCGGTGCAAATTGATCATTTCTGAATCGGACCGTACCCAGGAACTTCTCCATGAAGTTAATTAGAATCTTGAGATTCCCCGCCATGTGCTTCGTGCATCCAGAGTCCAGTATGAAGAGAATTATTTGTATCACTTGCAGAAGAGTTAGAACACGATGGAGCATTTGCTAAATTAGATACCACAGTAGTTGTGATTGTAGAATCATTAGTGTCCTTAGCAACATTTAAAGGCATACTAACACTCGTTGTCACATTTTCTGTCCTAATTCTAGGCATCCATTTATATCCTGGAGGACATTGATTAGCAAACCACCATTCCCAAGACTTGCTAACAGACTCATATAATTCCCTAATTCTGCTTCTAGGGTTCTTAGTGGTGGAGTCTGATGCATTACTTTTCTTAGTGGGGGTTGCACCAGAATGGTTCACTTTGTGTTTGGCTTTACTAGCACTAATAGGCATCGCAACTTGCTTCTTAGTTCTAGTATCTACGCCTTTGACATTATTCATAGCACACATAGAATGATTAGCTCTAACACCCCCAACAAATGCTATGCGCAGCGGAACTACAACATTTGGGTGTTAGGCAGTTATCATCACACATAAGCTATTTCGAACGACTCAAAGAGACTTAGAAATTTAAACATAAATTAAAGATTGTTTAAAACAACAAGTCTACTGTTTTCCAAACCCCAAAGATAATACAAAACAGAGTCGCGTTTGGTCTCCATTGAATCTCAACCCAAAAGTACATTTTCGTTCACATGACATAATATAAAATATTTAAGTGCTAAAAGGGAGGAAAAACAAAGTAGCCCGCCAAGCCACAACAACTTCCATCCTCGCATGCTCCGCTGCTATCAATCTTGGTTACCTGAAACACATGCTTAAAACCGTCAACACAAAGGTTGAGCGAATCTATAGGTTTATCAAAACATAGGTTGAACATAAGTATTAAAACCAAGCATGACCATTCAATAGCATTGTCGTACTCACAATCTATTATTCAAGGATATTATCTTTAGCAATAGCTAATAATTGTGTTTAAGCTCGTGACACTAATCCGTTAACTCAATCACCCGCGTACATTTACCGGCATGATTAAGATGAAACCAGTGCCCCTTCTAAAGGCATTAGTTGCAATTATACCTTATTTCTTATCACAAGTTATCCGTCCGCAGAGGGTACTCAACGTACTAGCTCTCGTCTCGGATAGGGTCGTCAACCCCATAGTACTATCAATTGTATAAGAGGCTATCTCCAACCCACACAAGGGCAAGACAATAGTTAATAGTTCACGAATTTAGGGACTTTTGCAACTAGGTACTCAACACAATTCAAGGCAACATTCGGGTCCAACAATCATTCATGACTTATGTTCATTTTCATTTAAATAGCATGTATCCCCCTCGCGGGTAAAAACATTTGAAATAAGTAAAGAGCGAGGCTATAGACTCACCTGGCGTAGTAGTAGTAGTTCTAGCGAAGACGTAACGAGAAATGTCACCGACGACGTGGATGCCCGAGAAAATCTAACACTTGACCTAAAAATCAAGGTACGTAAACCAAATCAATACTCCGTGTACATTATTGTACTAAAACACACTCATATGAAAGCACTTAATGCTTATGAAAACTCACGCCAAAACCAAACAAGTAGTTGTTACTAGACTTATACCATTTATCTACGTAATTAAAGTTGATTTCCATTTTATAAATTTCCCGGTACTTACCAAAAGTACGGGCTGTTTGCTATGACTTAAGCACTTTTATAAATTACAAGAAAATTCACAAAAATACCTCATGACCTGTATAAAACCCATATTTAATCCCATGAAAAGTTTTCAATTCTATGACTCGTTACATAACACGTTACTAGACGTACACATTTTGGACTGATTTTGCACCTTGACCATGTTGGACTTGTTTGACCCATTTAAAATACACCATTGACAAATCCAAAACCTAAGTCTAAAAATAGACTCACAAATGCAGGTTTGAAACCAAAAATTAACTTTCAATCATTTACCAAACTCTATCTATGGTCCCCGGGATTTGACCCAAAACCAAACATAATTTCGGATTATGTTGATTCTCATCTCCCGGTACACGAACTTTCAAAATAGCATAACTTTTGACTCGTTTGGAGTCGTAAGCTCTACCTTATACCAAAACGAAGCTAAGACAAAGATCTACAACTCTATCCTATGTTTATGACTTGCTTACAAAGTTAAACCCACGAAAAACATGCTTGAAAAATCTGGTCTAAAATCACCCTTCCAAAAACACCCTAACACTTGATTCCAATCCAATCTAACATCACCTAGACCAATTTTAACCACTTATGATCATTCCTAAACACCTTAATCAGTCCCTAATGTTGGAAATTTAGTGCAATTGTGGGAACGGGTAATACTTGTAAATGGGTTTGGAGGTACGGAGTGTACACCCATTAAGTCCCTTACCTCCCTGGACTCAATATAGTGGTTGTGATATCAGTAGGAAGCTGATCCTGGTCAGGAAGTTGCTTCTGGTCAGGAAGTTGCTCCTGGTCAGGAAGCTGCTCCTGGTCAGGAAGCTGCTCCTGGTCAGGAAGCTGCTCCTGGTTAGGACGTTGCTCCTGGTGATGCACAAAGTCTTTGTAACCTCTTTGACCAGTTAATGAGGGTTGAATATTGACTTGATGACCAGATTTCTGGTCATGTAACCACTATGCTTTATGAAGGTTATTATGAGATTAATAGGCCGATTAATGCTCTTAATACCTTTGACTAGGAGTTACATTCCTTAAAGGAATAGGATTACTATAAATAGTGATCATATTTTGCATGATGAAATACAGAAAACAAGAAACACTTACACACACAGAGTTCTTGATTTGTGCCTAAAACAAGAACTAACTCTTGGTTTTATCCCAAGGAGGTATTCGTGTTAACCCAGGCATAGGGTCGAATAATCTTCTTTGGAAAGTGATTACACGACTCCAAGAGATATCCGGTAACCATTCATTGGTACGTAGTTAGGCTATTGATTATCTTCACCCTGTTGGAACGAAGTAAACCCCAACAATCAAAGAAGATTATTTTGTGATAATCAATGGCGGCGGCAATGAAGCATATGGTGGCTAACTTCTCCAAACTGGATAAGTTTGAAGGGGTTGATTTCAGGAGATGGCAGAAGAAGATGCACTTTCTTCTCTCTACCATGAACGTGGTGTACGTGCTGACCACTCCTATTCCTGATGGTGGTGATGATGCTACTTTGGAGGAGATGCGGAAAAGGAGCAAATGGGAAAATGATGATTATGTGTGTCGCGGCATAATTCTCAATGGTATGTCTGATTCTTTATTTGATATTTACCAAAATGTTGAATCTGCTAAAGAACTATGGGATTCCTTGGAAGCCAAATATATGGCTGAGGATGCATCAAGTAAGAAGTTCCTTGTGAGTGATTTCACAAATTACAAAATGACTGATTCAAGACCAGTCATGGAACAATACAATGAACTTCTTGGAATACTTGGCAGATTTACACAACATAAAATGAACATGGATGAGACCATTCAGGTCTCGTGTGTCATTGACAAACTACCTCCTTCTTGGAAAGATTTCAAGCATACCTTGAAACATAAGAAGGAGGAGTTAACTCTTGTTGAGTTGGGCAGTCATTTGCGCATTGAGGAATCCCTCAGGGTGCATGAAAGTGATAAGCCAAAGAGCAACAATGTTGCTGGTTCATCTGTTGTCAATATGGTGGAGCATAACAACTCCACCAGGTACAATGACAACAAGGGCAAACGTAAGCATCATGATAACACCAAGGCTAATCCTAACAAGAAGTCATCAGTGGCTTGTTGGAAGTGTGGGAAACCTGTACACTTCAAAAGGGATTGCAAAGGTGTTAGCATTAGCAACCAAGCTAATGGATCAGGCACAAAAGGTCAGAATATGTTTAATGAATCTCTCTAGATTTATTATGTTACATATGTATCTGAAGCTTATTTTGTGCAGGATGATGATGTTGCGTGGTGGGTTGACTCTGGAGCAACAGTACATGTGTGTAAAGATAGATGCTGGTTCAAGACTTATGAGTCAATGAATGATGGATCTATTCTTCACATGGGAAATGAGTCAACAGCCCTAGTGCATGGACGTGGTTGTGTAGATCTTAAATTTAGTTCTGGAAAGATTGTTTCTTTGTTTAATGTTTTACATGTTCCTAATATTAGGAAGAACTTGGTTTCTAGTAGTGTGTTGAATAATTGTGGTTATAAACAAGTGATTGAATCTAATAAATTTGTTTTATCTAAACATGGTGTGTTTATTGGTTTTGGCTATTTGAGTAATCAAATGTTCAGGCTTAATATTGATTCTAGTATAAATGTTGATTCTGTCCTGATGACTACCACTAAACTGAATGATTCATCACTATGGCATGCTAGACTAGGCCATGTCCACTATAAGAGGATGCAAGATATGTCTAAGGATGGGTTAATTCTAGCTTTTGACATGGACACTGATAAGTGTCAGACTTGTATGCTGAATAAAATTACTAAGAAACCATTTCAGGATGTAAAACGTGTAACTACAGTTTTGGAGCTAATCCATAGTGACCTATGTAATTTGCATGCTACTCCCTCATTAGGGAATAAGAAATACTTGGTAACATTTATTGATGATGCTTCAAGGTTTTGTTATGTCTATTTGTTACATACTAAGGATGAAGCATTAGATAAATTTAAAGTATTTAAAACTGAAGTTGAATTACAACAAGGAGTCCAAATCAAAAGATTTAGGACTGATAGGGGAGGTGAGTACATGAATACTCAGTATTTTCAGTCTGTTGGAATAATCCATGAAACAACTGCCCCCTATACTCCACAACAAAATGGTATATCAGAAAGGAAAAATAGAGTACTAAAAGAGATGGTTAACTCCATGTTGTCCTACTCAGGACTGAGTCAAGGGTTTTGGGGAGAAGCTATGTTAACAGCTTGCTATTTATTAAATAGGGTTCCTAATAAAAGGAACAGGATTACCCCTTATGAACTCTGGACTAAAAGGAAACCAAACTTGAACTACCTCAAAGTTTGGGGTTGTAGGGCTGTTGTAAGACTCCCTGATCCAAAGGTGAAAACCTTGGGTGAAAGAGGCATTGAATGCATCTTTGTTGGATATGCTGAGCATTCCAAGGCTTATAGGTTCTATGTTATTGAACCTAATGATTCAGTTTCAATAAACTCAATCATTGAATCAAGGGATGCTAACTTTGATGAGACTAGGTTCTCATCAGTCCCTAGACCAAGCCTTAGGACTCCTATAGGAGCTGAGGACACTGGTGTTTCAGTGGAACCGGAAAGGGTCACTGATGAGGTTGTGGTTCAGCAACCTGAGCCTGAGCTTAGAAGAAGCACAAGGCATAGGACTCCAAGGAATTTTGGGCCTGAGTTTCAACTATACTTAGTTGAAGGTATAAGAGATGAGGTCTCTGACCAATTCTACTATTGCTTTAACATTGAGGATGATCCCAAAACATTTGATGAAGTAATGAAGTCCCGGGATGTTGCTTTCTGGAAAGAAGCAATAAATGATGAGATGGACTCCATCATGGGCAACAACACTTGGGTGTTGGTTGATCTACCTCCTGGTTACCATCCACTTGGTAACAAATGGATTTTCAAAAGGAAAATGAAGGTAGATCGAACTGTTGAAAAGTTCAAGGCAAGGTTAGTCATTCAGGGCTTTAAACAAAAGTCAGGGATAGACTATTTTGATACTTATGCTCCAGTAGCACGTATCAGTACCATAAGAATGCTGATTGCTCTAGCAAGTATTCACAATCTGATTATTCATCAGATGGATGTGAAGACAGCATTCTTGAATGGTGACTTGGATGAGGAGGTTTATATGAACCAACCTCAAGGCTTCATCATGCCTGGTCATGAAGGTAAGGTGTGTAAACTGATTAAGTCCTTATATGGACTAAAGCAGGCACCTAAGCAATGGCACCAGAAATTTGATGAAGTGGTTTTGTCTAATGGTTATTCACTTAACCAAGCTGACAAATGTGTATATAGCAAATTTGATGAATCTGGTAAAGGAGTCATCATTTGCCTATATGTTGATGACATGTTAATCTTTGGTACTGACCAAGCTAAGGTTGATCAGACAAAGGATTTTTTGTCATGAAAGACATGGGGGAGGCTGATGTTATCCTTGGCATAAGGATTAAACATGAAAGTGATGGTATTGTAATTTCTCAGTCTCATTACATTGAGAAGGTGCTAAAGAAATTCAATCACTTTGATTGTACTCCAGTAAGTACACCTATGGATACAAGTGAGAAACTAATGCCTAACAATGGTCAGGCTGTCTCCCAGCTTGAGTATTCTAGGGTTATTGGTTGCTTGATGTATGCCATGACTAGTACTAGGCCTGACATTGAATTTGTTGTGGGTAAAATGAGTAGGTATACTAGTAATCCTGGTACTCAGCATTGGCAAGCAATTCAGAGGGTACTGAAGTATTTGAAAGGAACAATGGATTATTGTTTGTCTTATACTGGATATCCTTCAGTGTTGGAAGGTTACACTGATGCAAGTTGGATCAGCAATACTGAGGATAATTCATCCACAAGTGGCTGGGTATTCCTTCTTGGTAGTGGTGCAATTTCTTGGGCATCCAAGAAGCAAACTTGCATTACTGGTTCAACAATGGAATCTGAATTTGTGGCTCTAGCAGCTGCTGGTAAAGAGGCTGAATGGTTGAGAAACTTGCTTCTTGAGATTCCATTGTGGGTCAAACCTATGGCACCCATTTCTATCCGTTGTGATAGTGCAGCTACATTGGCTAAGGCATATAGCCAGATGTACAATGGCAAGTCTAGACACCTAGGTGTTAGACATAGCATGATTCGTGAGTTGATCACGAATGGGGTGATTTCAATAGAGTTTGTGAGGTCTCAACAAAACTTAGCTGATCACTTGACGAAGGGATTGGCTAGAGACTTGGTTATAAAGTCTGGTAAAGGGATGGGTTTAAAAGTCCACTCTAGTCACTGAATGCTAGGACACCCAACTCCCTCCTGAGGAAACTTGGGAGCTGAGTTCAATGTGGAAAGCTGAACATTCAGAGGACTGAAGCACATGTATATCATCCCAAGGATGTGCTTGTACCTGCTGAAAGGAGAATGAAGTTATAAACTTCTTAATGGTTAATTTCTTTGAAAAAGTGCTTAAGTAGGAGCATGAACTAAAGAGGAACCACCTATGTAAATGTTGAGGTTTCGCCGCCTCAAGGAGCATGGACTTTGGCTCTTACAACATTTATGAATTGGATATGGACACATGGCTTGTATGGTGTCAGGAGCGTTTTAAGTGTTTGAAAATTGGGTGTATGTTATCTTCAGGTGTTCAAAGTAGTTGAAGGGTTCAATTCTTAGAACACCCTGATTCTCGAATATTTGGAGTGATGTACTAAGATGGAAATTCAATCCTCAGGACATTTTCATTTATGCACTTGTTTTGTTAAAGTTGATTTTCATGCAAAAAGGAATTGTACTAAATTGGGGAGGATTGTTGGAAATTTAGTGCAATTGTGGGAACGGGTAATACTTGTAAATGGGTTTGGAGGTACGGAGTGTACACCCATTAAGTCCCTTACCTCCCTGGACTCAATATAGTGGTTGTGATATCAGTAGGAAGCTGCTCCTTGTCAGGAAGTTGCTTCTGGTCAGGAAGTTGCTCCTGGTCAGGAAGCTGCTCCTGGTCAGGAAGCTGATCCTGGTTAGGACGTTGCTCCTGGTGATGCACAAAGTCTTTGTAACCTCTTTGACCAGTTAATGAGGGTTGAATATTGACTTGATGACCAGATTTCTGGTCATGTAACCACTATGCTTTATGAAGGTTATTATGAGATTAATAGGCCGATTAATGCTCTTAATACCTTTGACTAGGAGTTACATTCCTTAAAGGAATAGGATCACTATAAATAGTGATCATATTTTGCATGATGAAATACAGAAAACAAGAAACACTTACACGCACAGAGTTCTTGATTTGTGCCTAAAACAAGAACTAACTCTTGGTTTTATCCCAAGGAGGTATTCGTGTTAACCCAGGCATAGGGTCGAATAATCTTCTTTGGAAAGTGATTACACGACTCCAAGAGATATCCGGTAACCATTCATTGGTACGTAGTTAGGCTATTGATTATCTCCACCCTGTTGGAACGAAGTAAACCCCAACACCTAACACCTAGGATATCAAATCCACTCTAAAACCCATTTACCAAATCAAGCATGCAACATGTTTAACTCATTCAAACACACCTAAAACATCACTCTAAACACAAACCCACAAGCAAAATCATCAAACACCATGAACCCACCAAACACCCCTACATTTTCGTGGGTTTTGGGGGCTGTAGAACACCAACATCATAAACCCCATCTTGTTTTATAGATTAATTAACATTACCCAATCACCAATTAAACAAATTAATGATTTAATTACATCAAAACACATTTTTGAAAAATCTTTGATTCTTAGAAAAATCAAATTGTTGCATGTTTGATTTTAATTGATAGAATGACTTACAATGATGAAATAGGAGGTGGTATTTGATTAGATTTTTGTAAAACCAAAAAAAAATGGATGTGGTGGTGGTGTTTGTGGTGGCCGACGGCCAAAGAAGAAAAAGGGAGGAAGAGGAGAAATTTTTGATGTGTTTTTGTGATGTATGTTTTCCTTCCTTCCATTTTGTAAAAATTAGAGGGGCCTTTGGTGCAATTTGGCTAATCTTTTGGCCTTAGTGGCAAATCCACTTTTAAAGAGCGGGATTATGACTAGTAGTCGGTTTTAAAATTTTACGGAAGTCGGGGGTCGTCCCGAACACTCGAAAATACTTTTAAATGGTTCAAACGCACACAAAACGAATATACACATAGTTCCGACTCGACTTAACACGTAATAAAAATAAAATCTCGAAAAACTCAAATATCGATCAATCGATAACAAAAGATAAAGTTTGGGCATCCGTCGGTATCGTAGTCATCATCGCTTCTTCTTAAATCGTCAAATGTTAAAATTACGACCGTAAACGTTGGTTTCAACTTAAACCGTCAAATATATAACAAACGAAATTTCTTAAAAATTTCAAAAATATTCGTAAAATAGGATTAAATAAATGACGTTGGGCTCGGGATATCACATCCATAAGTGAGCCACAACTTAAGAGAGATGCTCATACTGAACAACTCTTGAGACAATAACTTAGCATCATATGGCACATTCCGGGGTATTACATCCTCCCCTCCTTAAGGGAGCGACGTCCCGGCGCTCTCCGCTTCTTATGCTCGCATTCCGTACTACTAGAAAGATGAGGGTACTTTTTCCTAAAGGGGTCTTCACGTTCCGATGTGGACTTCGGTTCACGTTTCGGGTTCCATCACACCTTCACCATGAGTATTATACCTTGCTTCATTCTCTTAACATCTCGATCCTTGATCTCCACTTCAATTTCCCAAATTCTTCCTACGGTTATCGACACGTCTCTTCTCACAGCTTCTCGCGGTTAGCAAGTGATTCTTAATCTACACCATCTCTTCCGTAGCCTCCTCGAATCATTTCAAGTCCATTCAACTGACTTTTTCCTACTTCATTCTATCCAACTGGCGATCTATATTTTCATCATCATAATTCCTCAAAGGCCGCAGCTTCAATGCTACCATGGTAAATGTCGTTGTACAAAGATACCACCACGGCAAGTGTCGGTCTCAACAGCTATCAAAATCAATCACACACGCTCGGAGCACGTCTTCCAATGTTCGAATCGTTCTTTCACTTGGTCCATCATCTCATAAAAACAATTGCTAACAAAATAAAATCGCACGGGTCACACATAACCCCATCGAAAATGTTTAGAATATACAAAACAAAGTAATTAATACTAGTCGTATAAAATCACCTTAATCGCAATATTATGTACATACAAACCTATTTCGTCAAAAATGAATTCATCGATACGGTAATCATTCGACGTATACATAACTCTCTCGAAGACATCACAATCCAATCAAACACAAAAGCCATTATGAAACACATTCAATCACATTACGACATGTTGGCAACATAGCCAAACCATGCCAAAACAATCAGTTCAATCAAGTTAACTCATGCTTGCTAATCAGCCAAGCCATGATAAAATAAGAAATGTTGACATATTTCTCAGATGAGTCCAGTCAAAAGAAAATTTCAAGTTAAAGAAGGTTTACGAGCTTGCTAGCTAAGGATGCATATCCAAAAGAAATAAAATACAAACATATGCCATCGCAGGGTGCTCACACACAGATCCATACCCAAAATATATATATATATATATATATATATATATATATATATATATATATATATATATATATATATATATATATATATATATATATATATATATATATATATATATATATATATATATATATATATATATATATATATATATATATATATATATATATATATATATATATATATATATATATATATATATATATATATATATATATATATATATATATATATATATATATATATATATATATATATATATATATATATATATATATATATATATATATATATATATATATATATATATATATATATATATATATATAAAATACAAGAACACCATCTCACTTCCGTCTCAAACGTGGTCAAAATCTCAATAAGCATCATCGTTCCCAGTAAAAAAAATATATATTACATGGCACGTGTTCTCCATGATCGGACTTCATTGGACAATATCGTCTCAAGTTCCCACAACTTTCTATCACTCGACTAGATCACATACAACATAAACATATAAAAAGCAAGGGTTTAGCACATAAACATCAACTATGTTTATCCATCGTTTAACCATCGATAATCAAGGATGGTTGAGTCAAGAAAAGAGGATTCCTCACTTGAATAAACGAAGATAACAATTGGAATTGTCTTCCAACTACCGTTGCACAGTTGGTAAACTTCAACAGTTTATCGCGTATCGTTGACATATCAAAAGAACAAGAAAAGAAAATAAATAAAGTACGATACGTTTGATGTAGGAGAAGTCGTCGTCATTCCCCTCAGAGTCACTCGAACTCTGATTTCCCCTACTTTGACAATCTTCTATTTTTGTTTAAAATTTCTTCTCAGTGTCGGTACGAGCTCCTTTGGTATTTCATCAACACCATCGCGATTATGATGGAATTGCCACGTCACATCAACATATAAAAACATTTTCCATAATTACTCGGTCAAGGTGACTTACTAAGTCAACGCCAAACGAAAAGAAAAGATTTCAAGGAACACAAGAAAATTCAAAATTTTCTTTAGGAATCAAGGAGAATACAATTACTTGCATAAGGATCCACCATTTTTTAAAACGTTCTCATCCAAACATCTATCAAAAACACTACCGGTTTTAAAGATGACAAATTAATTTGACACTTCATTGCCCTTCCTAAACTATGCATAATTAGCTAGATCATGCATACTTGAGGACCAAGTAACGACAATCAACAAAACAGGACTCCTCCTGAATTATGCATAGTTAGCTAAGCTGTGCATAATTGAGGATCGAGTGACGACACAAACATTATTATTACATACCAAATATGACTACGAAATTTTTCTACCTAATCTTCAAAATAATTAAATCATTTGAAATGAAATTTGAAATGGTATAATATAGCTACCATCGTTTCAAGAAACACATTAAACATTTTTCTTCTATTTTGAAAACATACCTTTGCTTTGCCTTTTTATGAAGAAAATAAATAAATAATTAAATAAATAAATCGACACCATTTACATTTGGTTGAATGAACCATTTGACACACTCATACATATTTTCAAAATAGACTATTCACAAAATAACGGTAAGGTGGTTCAAGATTAAAGATCATTGCAAGCACAACAAGTAATAAAATCAAAAATCAATGAGTTCGAACAAGGCAAACGAGCAATATATTTTCCAACAGAAATTAACTACATTAGAAATGAAAATACTTCGAATATATGACAAAAGTCTCGGGATAACAACAGCGATCTACGAATACATGGAGTAAAAATTGAATATCAACACAAACGTGAAAAATAAAACAACGATCATAATTCCCATCATCTCGAGTTGCACACACATTCCACCAAGGGTATACGGAGAGAGGAGAATAATCACTTGGTCGAATAGAAACAATTTCACCAGGAAGATCGAGTTCTTTCACCTCTACAATTTGGTAAAGCGGCTTCACCTCCTCGCTTTTGTTCAATATAAATAAATAACTAATTTAATGAAGATTTATAGCATCATTCAAGTAAATACAGAAATTTAGGTTTCATTAACCGAAAGAAGAAAAGTCACAACGTCCATGAAGAGGACAAAAATACACCGGGTGACATACCCTTTTTATCATGTAATCGTGAAGTAGCAATTCAAAATAAATATAATAATAATGGTTTCATACCATAGACAATATTAAAATAAATAATTCACACTACCACCCAAATTTAGATATAGATTTGCAAAATCAAAGAAGTGATGATGTACGATCGAACCATCGTGACTTAAAATATTACGTCTTAAGAAAATAATACAAATATGCGTTTGTCGGGTAATCCATTTTCATTTTCTAGTTACTGTTACCTTGTATATTGTTGAGCGATCCTTTGTATATTTTTAATTTATGTTACACCGTTAAAGAATTTATACCTTTCATGTTTCAATCTTTACAAAGTTTTTATTTCTGGAAAAATTTCAATCTCTCGGAAATTATTAACATTAGTAGATGCGGTGACTCGGTTATCATAATCGACAAATCATTAGGTTTGAAAATCTCCATACTTGTGTCAAAATCTCGCTAATGTTCATATCTTAAGTACCAAAAACGTACATAGTAAGAATTTTCAAAGTTTCACGTTATTATTATTATGACTTATATTATCACATATATACCTATCCAACATGACTCAAACTAGTCCAATTAATTCTTAAAAATCAACCTTTGACTTTTTATTATACACATGTTTTCCTTAAAGCTGATTTGTTAAATCATATTCGCGCAATTTGACCCAGATGCTAAAAAGGTTTCACGTAGTATTATCTCTGATAAATTTCTGATTTTAGCAACACTTGAATCTCGATAATAATAATAATAATAATAAATAAATAAGATGCTTATTTCAATAATTCTAAAATATAGAAAATTCGAATTTTAAATCTTTAGCCAATTATCAAACGATTTTAAAATTAACACATCCCGCAGTAGAGTAAAATGACGTTCCATCAACATTTAAAAATTCGTTTCAAGCGTTAGAATTTCTCACTTAAAGTGTATCTTTTGATTTTTATCCCAGTTTATTCACTACAACAAGTGACAAGTTCTAGTTTATATCAATGCATATAACATGACCTTATGTTTAAAATAAAACCAATTTTTCAAAGTCTCTAGCTCCAAAACGCATGACCAATTTTTCTACTCGTGTTCTATATTAAACATTATGCCAAAAGTTTGCTATATTGACCCGAAAATTAACTCATATCAAGCCCACCGCTACATATACTCGATAGTCATATCGTAAATTTTATTATAACTCCTTTCTCAAATTAAATTAAACAAAATCTTAACAAATCCATCACAAGCTTCTAGTATCAAATTATTAATATATGAAAACAAGGATTTTACAAGTAATACAAATTACTTATTACGATTTACCAACCAAGGTTGAAGGAAAAATAATTTCACATTGTCACTTTACTCTCTATAAGAGTTTTACTTGTTACAAGACATATCATAGGTCATTTTTATCCAAAAATTTCATTCACCATTTATTTAATATGTAAAACACTTTATGTTTAAATCATTCGATCAACAAAGTTTAATGCTTTATTTAACTCGCACAAATGTAGGACCTCGTCATGTATAATATCGAATTTAAAATAATGAAACAACAAAAACAAAATGAAATAAACGAAGCGAGAATACGTATGTCAACTAAATGTTGTTATCGGCCTCGGATGAGTCTCGACATCGTACACCACAAAATTAACACAAACCAACCAAATTCCAAGTTATCGCGATTGATCACAACGCTAGTATATTTTAAAACACATCTTTAAATTCGAGTAGAATGGTAAGCAACGATTAAATTGCGATACACCCCAACCACGTTTCATAGTATACACACATGATTCGCCGCTACGATGCACGCATCGTTGATTGTACTTCGTCTATTGTTATAGTTACGCCAACCAATATATCAAACCCATAAGGAATAAAGGAAATAAAATAATATGTAAGTAAATTACGTTTCAAAAGAAGATGTCCAAGAATGACACATCACGGTGCGATAACGACAATCGAGATCAATCTAGTCGATATACAATATGTTACGAAGAATTATTTATGTATCTAGAGTATCAAACGAGGTTCACACTCGGTTATTCGATCAATAATTAATTATCAGGATTGATAATTAGCAGTGAGGCCGAATTCTCAACAAAACCGCATTTTAAATGTACGATAATCACCCAAGGACCATTGCTTCGCGTGCAATGCCTTTAAATACCATAGTATATACATACTTATACATAAAATCATTCCTACATACACGTAGGATTACAACGCAGTGTTGCCATGTAATGCAATGTAGCCCGTTATGCCAAATACATGCAACATATAAGATAATCTTACGAGAATTTGTAAATTACGATAATAAGTACTCAGCGTACACAACAATATATCTTAATATATATCATAGTATTTACTTACTAAATACTAGGGAATTCGTATAAGTTTGAGGGATACATCTAAAATATAAAGCAACGCTAAAGAATTCTTACCGAAGCCATGCAGGATAGTTGTGTGCTTGGACAATTTCTTACGACACCAAAAGTTATAGTTTAGGGATTTTTCAAAATGACCTAGTTCTCTATAACTCATGGCTCTGATTACCAATCTCTAACACCCCCAACAAATGCTATGCGCAGCGGAACTACAACATTTGGGTGTTAGGCAGTTATCATCACACATAAGCTATTTCAAACGACTCAAAGAGACTTAGAAATTTAAACATAAATTAAAGATTGTTTAAAACAACAAGTCTACTGTTTTCCAAACCCCAAAGATAATACAAAACAGAATCGCGTTCGGTCCCCATTGAATCTCAACCCAAAAGTACATTTTCGTTCACATGACATAATATAAAATATTTAAGTGCTAAAAGGGAGGAAAAATAAAGTAGCCCGCCAAGCCACAACAACTTCCATCCTCGCATGCTCCGCTGATATCAATCTTGGTTACCTGAAACACATGCTTAAAACCGTCAACACAAAGGTTGAGCGAATCTATAGGTTTATCAAAACATAGGTTGAACATAAGTATTAAAACCAATCATGACCATTCAATAGCATTGTCGTACTCACAATCTATTATTCAAGGATATTATCTTTAGCAATAGCTAATAATTATGTTTAAGCTCGTGACACTAATCCGTTAACTCAATCACCCGCGTACATTTACCGGCATGATTAAGATGAAACCAGTGCCCCTTCTAAAGGCATTAGTTGCAATTATACCTTATTTCTTATCACAAGTTATCCGTCCGCAGAGGGTACTCAACGTACTAGCTCTCGTCTCGGATAGGGTCGTCAACCCCATAGTACTCTCAATTGTATAAGCGGCTATCTCCAACCCACACAAGGGCAAGACAATAGTTAATAGTTCACGAATTTAGGGACTTTTGCAACTAGGTACTCAACACAATTCAAGGCAACATTCGGGTCCAACAATCATTCATGACTTATGTTCATTTTCATTTAAATAGCATGTATCCCCCTCGCGGGTAAAAACATTTGAAATAAGTAAAGAGCGAGGCTATAGACTCACCTGGCGTAGTAGTAGTGGTTCTAGCGAAGACGTAACAAGAAATGTCACCGACGACGTGGATGCCCGAGAAAATCTAACACTTGACCTAAAAATCAAGGTACGTAAACCAAATCTATACTCCGTGTACATTATTGTACTAAAACACACTCATATGAAAGCACTTAATGCTTATGAAAACTCACGCCAAAACCAAACAAGTAGTTGTTATTAGACTTATACCATTTATCTACGTAATTCAAGTTGATTTCCATTTTATAAATTTCCCGGTACTTACCAAAAGTACGGGCTGTTTGCTATGACTTAAGCACTTTTATAAATTACAAGAAAATTCAAAAAAATACCTCATGACCTGTATAAAACCCATATTTAATCCCATGAAAAGTTTTCAATTCTATGACTCGTTACATAACACGTTACTAGACGTACACATTTTGGACTGATTTTGCACCTTGACCAAGTTGGACTTGTTTGACCCATTTAAAATACACCATTGACCAATCTAAAACCTAAGTCTAAAAATAAACTCACAAATGCAGGTTTGAAACCAAAATTTAACTTTCAATCATTTACCAAACTATATCTATGGTCCCCGGGATTTGACCCAAAACTAAACATAATTTCGGATTATGTTGATTCTCATCTCCCGGTACATGAACTTTCAAAATAGCATAACTTTTGACTCGTTTGGAGTCGTAAGCTCTACCTTATACCAAAACGAAGCTAAGAAAAAGCTCTACAACTCTATCCTATTTTTATGACCTGCTTACAAAGTTAAACCCACTAAAAACATGCTTGAACAATCTAGTCTAAAATCACCCTTCCAAAAACACCCTAACACTTGATTCCAATCCAATCTAACATCACCTAGACCAATTTTAACCACTTATGATCATTCCTAAACACCTTAATCAGTCCCTAACACCTAGGATGTCAAATCCACTCTAAAACCCATTTACCAAATCAAGCATGCAACATGTTTAACTCATTCAAACACACCTAAAACATCACTCTAAACACAAACCCACAAGCAAAATCATCAAACACCATGAACCCACCAAACACCCCCACATTTTCGTGGGTTTTGGGGGCTGTAGAACACCAACATCATAAACCCCATCTTGTTTTATAGATTAATTAACATTACCCAATCACCAATTAAACAAATTAATGATTTAATTACATCAAAACACATTTTTGAAAAATCTTTGATTCTTGGAAAAATCAAGTTGTTGCATGTTTGATTTTAATTGATAGAATGACTTACAATGATGAAATAGGAGGTGGTATTTGATTAGATTTTTGTAAAACCAAAAAAAATGGATGTGGTGGTGGTGTTTGTGGTGGCCGACAGCCAAAGAAGAAAAAAGGAGGAAGAGGAGAAATTTTTGATGTGTTTTTGTGATGTATGTTTTCATTCCTTACATTTTGTAAAAATTAGAGGGACCTTTGGTGCAATTTGGCTAATCTTTTGGCCTTAGTGGCAAATCCACTTTTAAAGAGCGAGATTATGACTAGTAGTCGGTTTTAAAATTTTACGGAAGTCGGGGGTCGTCCCGAACACTCGAAAATACTTTTAAATGGTCAAACGCACACAAAACAAATATACACATGGTTCTAACTCGACTTAACACGTAATAAAAATAAAATCTCAAAAAACTCAAATATCGATCAATCGATAACAAAAGATAAATTTTGGGCATCCGTCGGTATCGTAGTCGTCATCAGTTCTTCTTAAATCGTCAAATGTTAAAATTACGACCGTAAACGTTGGTTTCAACTTAAACCGTCAAATATATAACAAACGAAATTTCTTAAAAATTTTAAAAATATTCGTAAAATAGGATTAAATAAATGACGTTGGGCTCGGGATATCACATCCATAAGTGAGCCACAACTTAAGAGAGATGCTCATACTGAACAACTCTTGAGACAATAACTTAGCATCATATGGCACATTCTCGGGTATTACATTAGCATTAGCACATTTTCCACATTTGACACAAAAAAATTTAACATTCAAAGCATTCAAATCGTTCAAAGCATTAAAATCGTCATTACACGCGATTACAGACTTTTTATTCTTAGAAACATTACAATTCCTAGGGTGTTCTTCTACTTCCTTCATCTTCCCTTGACTCTTGTGTTTCCAGACCTTATCATTCACTTGAGTGCTCTTAAGCTGAGGCTGGCTAACACTAGCAGTGGAGACTACTCCTGTAGTAGAAGACTCACGAATATTAGTGATTCTAGAAGTCTGAGGCGAGTGACTAACTTTGTTTGTGGGTTTAGTGGTCATTCTATACATCCCTGATTTAATCACATTATTGTGCTTAACGCTTGGTGCTACGATATTCCTGATGGGTTGAGTATGTGGTAAGTGGTAACCTTTCCTTTCCATCCATCTTGGGGGCAAACACATGTTTTGCAAACGAAGAATTTGAGAAAGCATATGGTTTTTCCAAGATAGAGGATCTATTCACTTTAGAGGCATTGGGTTGTCTAACAACAGATTTCTTAACGCTAGGTTCCACAACTTTCCCACCCATCTTAGCAACGAGTTTCTTCAACTCTGCTATTGCTATGTCTTTTTCTTGTAACTGAGCTTTCAGATCCGAAATATCAAGACTTTTTCGTTTAGTAATCGACATGACTCAGATAATTTTACTTCCAAAGGTGTATCATTTGAAAAGCTGCCAACTTTCTTTTGCAAAGCAAGTTCAAGTGAGTGACAATGTTTTTGAATATAATCATATCTATGTTGAAGTAACAAAAACTCTTTTTGGTCAACTTTATTCGAAAGCTCAGTTTCAAGACGTTCACATTCTTTAACTTGATCAAGATATTTGCATGCAACATCAGAATATTCATCAATATCAGCACAAGATGTAACATAAACACACATAATATCTTTTGAGAGACATTCGTGTAAGAGTAGATCATATGCTGTAGAAAACTCGTCTCTTTTAGGTTGATGGTCGTTCACTTATTGTTCAAGAGATTCCACATATTTCAAATCGTCAAACATTTCTTGCTTAATTAGTGTTTCAAATTCCAAAATATGTTTTTGCGTTCTTTCCGCAAGCGGAATCAAAAAACTTTTCACAAGCACAGTTATATCGTGAGGAATTTATTTGTCTCCTTTCGAAAGTTCACGTTTTTTCCAGTCATCATCAACAACCTTTTTGAAATTTTCAATGTTACTCTTGAGAATACTAAGTGCTTGCTTACTCTTGCTTACAGAAGCTTTATATGGCAAGTAGTCAATAAATTTTTAAACATTAGTTTTCTTAGTGGCAAAAGCTTGTCTCCATTTAATTCTTATTTGTTCACATTCGAAAAATATTTGCTCGCGAGTTTTCTGTTTTTGTGGTTTGAAAAGACCATAAAGACTGTTTTCATAAGCATAATTATATGGTTTAACAAATTCTTTATTAACTTTTGGTCTACTCTCTTCTTCCAAATCGTTTGTCTCTTCACTATCGGGCCTAACAACAAGGCAATCAAGATCGGTCCATTGGGACTCATCAAGATATAAGTGTTGATTCTCAGATTGATCTTGCTCAAGATACTTAGGATTTGCAAAACTAGGTCTATCCTTGAAAAACGAACGAGGTGCCAACATTCTCATGGTTTGAATTGATTGATTCGTTTTGTAAACTATTTTCTTGTAAAAATCAATTTGAGTTTCAAGTTCCACCATTTTGTCGATGTCATTCGCTTGTTTAGTTTTGAAATCCTTTTCCATCTTTTCAACCACAGCTTTCTTTTCATTAAGAAGTTTATTTTTATCCTCTTGAAGAAAACCATTTACTTGAGTTAGCTCATTGACTTTAGTAGTAGCAAGATACATTTTGTGACGTTTAGTACTCAAAGAGGTGTTATAATTACGTTTCTCTTGTTCTAGAAGCTTAAGAGTTTCGTTATATTTCTGTTGAAAATCGTCATTTTAACATGAATTAAACACCCTTTGTACCCCTCAATCTCATTGGTCTTTTGAAGAAGCTAAGCTCTATAGCTATCAATGGTCTCACTAGATTTAATTAGAGCAACTTTGCATTCTTTAAAATTTTGAGTGTGCGTAGCGTTTGCCTTCTTTAATTGCTTTTGACTCTTTCTAGTTTCTTTGACATATTTTTGTAAAGAAGCAATTAAGTTAGCAAGCGCAATACCTCCTCATCATCATCATAATCATTTGCATTTTGATCATCCTCAGACTCATTATTGCACATGTCTGATGAATCGGGTGTGGTATTGCTATCAACCGTTTCCATTATACATGTATCATTAATAGCTGTGGGTAGCTCAGAATGCTCATGAATATTACCAAACACATTATATTCCTCTTCAGTGTGTGCCTTATCAATTGGCTCAGTATCAAATATAGGACCATTGTCATCTTTAGTGACGTTGAGAAATTCTTCAACCTTTGCCATGTACGAGTAATGTGCTTCAAGTTCTTGATCGGAGGCTTCATCATCAGTGTCATCAAGCATTGCTCCTTCCTCAGCCGACAATTTGACCCCAGCTTCCATCTTCTTGCATAGCAGCATCTTTTCCTTATGATAGCCAGAGTCCCTAACCCGTTTCGGCTTCCTACATTCCTTTGCCATATGCCCATAGCCTTGACAATTAAAGCACCGAATCCCACTTTGCTGAACCACTTGAGTACCAACAGTTTCCCTATTCCCAACAGCAGTAGCAATCCTCTGATTATTATACTTAGCATTTTGTCGATCATACCGTGCAGAACCCTCAACATGTGTTGGATTACGTCGATCATACTTAGGAGGACTTTCATCACGTTGACGTGTGTCATACCTTCGAGGACTCTCAACATATAGGTTCCTTGTATTTGATGATGTTCGAAGATTGTTGTTGGTGGGTTTGAATATTTTCTTGTAGGTCTTTATAATGAAAGCAATTTGTTGCTTCATCTCCCTATCCTTCTGAGCTAGTTCTTCATCACTGTCCTCTTCAGATGATGGCTCAGGTGATGGTGATGGTGATGGTGATGGTGATGGTGATGGTGATGGTGATGGTGATGGTGATGGTGATGGTGATGGTGCTCTTGGTTCTTGGTCTCGTGATCTTGTGGGAGCAGAATACTTAGATGAAGTGGAGTATCTTGGTGAGGAGGATGTAGTAGAGTACCTTGGTAAGGATGATGTAGTGGAGTATGACTTTGGAGCATGAGAGCGGTGATCTTGGACGTGTTGAGTGGTAGACACCAAAGCAAGTGGATTAGCAGTCTATGATATCCTTTCAGCTCGAAGTTTATTCGCCTCATTTTGAAATTGTTTCAAAATGTCAAAGAGCGTGTGATAGTTGACCTCGTCTAACTTACTATGTTGTTTAACCAAAGTTACGAACCGTGTCCACTCTGGTTGAAGTTGTTGTAGAAATTGCACATTGACTTGCATGGTGGAGACTTGCAGATTGTTTCTTCTCATGTCATTCATCATCTTGTAGAACCTTGAGTAATATGAATCAATTGATTCCCCATCCAATGAAGTAAACTTACCAAAGTTCCAGAACAAGTTAGTTTTGACATCTTGTTTGTTAAGTGATTCACCTTGTTGCAAGTGTTCAATGGCAAACCACATTTCTTTTGCAGTAGAGCATGCATCAATCGTTGAGTAAATATCAACCCCAATCCCATTGAGAATCAAATAGATTGCTTCTTTCTCTGCATCAATCCAAGTACGTTTCTCTTTCGAAGTGTTCTCATATGTTTCCTCAATTGTTTGCTCATCGGAACCGGTCGTCGAGTCGGTTGATGGAATTGCAGGAATGGTTATTGTAGTGAGAGTATAGAGTCCTTTTTTAATGCAACGTCGAAGAACATCACCATTGGGTTTGGTGTCAAGATATCGAAGGAATCGTGATTGCCATTGTGCATATCGAACAGTCACAAGCATTGGTGGTCTCTCTTTGTTACCGGCCACCATGATGTTGTTATTAGTAACATGATATTCAGTAGTAGAATCCATCTCAAGAATGAAGTGAAGTGTATAGGATCTTAAGTAGATGTTGTTGTGAGTAGATTGTAGTCAAGAAATGGTGTGAAAACCCTAAACAATGTCTTCGTAAGAAACCAAAAAATCGTAGGCGAAAAATCACACGAGTTAAAAAATTTCAAAATCACGTTTTTGAAAATTTTAGAATAAGTCGGAATAAATCTTCAATGAACAATTCGAATCCAATGAACTCAACCTAATCCGGAATACTAATCTCTTATCTGGAATCCTTTAAACAAACTACTCTTATCCGGAATGTTACATTAGCTTATCCGAAATCCGGTTTTATATGCTATCCGGAATAAATATATAACTCTTATCCGGAATAACGTTTTAACTCTTATCCGGAATCTCGTTTAAACTCTTATCCGAAATCTTGCAAATACACCTAATCCGGAATGTAAACGACTTATATCCGGAATCACCTTACTCCTTATCCGAAATCTATATTCTTGATATAGTCCGGAATGTTTTGGGCTTATCCGGAATCCGTGCTTCTAAGTAATCCGGAATGTAAAACTCCTTATCCGGAATACTCCTTATTCGGAATACTCGTTATCCGGAATACTCGTTATCCGGAATATGTAAAGTTCCTTATCCAAAATACTTGTTATCCGGAATACTTGTTATCCGGAATATGTCTTCTGTGACAACCGTGGTTTTGAGGTTCGTCACTTGGTCTTATTTTTAAGGTTAATTTATGTGTGACTATGTGATTGTGTGTTTACGTGTTTATTTTGTGTGAACGAGGTTGGTGTGGTTATCGTTTATGAGTATAGAGTACTCATAAGTAAATCGAGGAACGGTTATTTCATGTTCATGAGCTCACAAGTGGTGACTATGAAATGAAAATGGTGATATTGTGGTGTTTACGTATACGTATAAGTATTATAGTAATAGTGTATTTTTTTTTAGGATTTACGGTTTAGCATTTAGAGGTCTCGAATGAGGTAATTAGTCATATGGATATTTTTCGGGATGGTTTTAGGTCATTTAGGACTTAATTATAAAGTTTATTTCAAAATTTGAGATTTTTTTATAAAAGTGTATATTTTACGTCTTTTACGGTAAAACGCGTAAATTTGACTAGTTTTACGGTTTTGAGGTTTTGGGAGTTTTAGGAGCTGAAATAAATTAAGGTAAATTAAGGTAATATTAATAAGATATTAATTAACAATAAAAAGAAAAAAAATAAAGAAAAGAACGAAATTAGGGGTGTTTGGGTCGGTTTAGAAGAGAAAAAAAAGGAAAAAAAGGAAAAAAAGGAAAAAAAAAGGAAAGTGGGCTTTGGGTTGGACTAGGATTCACCCATACCCTATATAATGTATATACTAAACCAAATTCATTATTTTTTTCTCCTGGAGATGAAGGAAATTCGTGATTCTTATAAAAAAATTAGGGTTCCTCATAAAATTTGGGGGTTTTCATAAATCCAAGGTAAATCTTCAAATCCCTTTTTAATTAAATTGTTTTTATGTTTTCTTTAATAATCTTATGATGGATTTAGGTTAGGGTTTAATATAAAAACAGTGAATTAATGTTGTATTAATCATAATATGATGATTACATAAATTAGGGCTTGTAATTAGAGTGATTAGGGTTAATTAATGAGGTTGATTTTGTTAAACCCGTTTTTTAAAAACTGGGCAGATTTTGAGTCAATTGTTTTGATCATATCGGGAGTTTTATAAACTATTATTTTACGATCCAAGTACCCCTAGAAAGTTATTTGAAGTGGCTTTCCAATGCAAGAAACGAGAACTAAATTGGAGGTCGGGAAGTGGGTCAAAAACAGGTTACAACAGTCGGAGGTCAAAACAGTTTTGAATTCAGCCTGTTTTCTTTTTAAATTTTGAGTTGTTTGGGGTACTTAGGGTTGCATTGGGATCTTCTCACGAACGTGAGAGATGGTTTATATATTTTAGTAAGTATCTGCACTTGGGCTAAGGTTGTGGTTTAGGGTAAGACCCCTTAATGGTAACAAACTTTTAGTACGTTTAAAATCAGGAAATCTGGAATGACAAAAGTAGATATATGTATATCGGGGCCTTAACAGTAGCTTTAAGGTTAGGACAAGTGGGAGGTGTTAGCCAACATACGTAAGGGTATGAATATTCCTTTTACTGAAACCATGGGTATGTTTAAGTGGACGTTTGACTTAAAGTTTTGAGACCTAAAAACTGGGACTGTTTTGGGTAAAATATGAACGGGATAGTTATTAAACTTAACCAAGTTAAGGACTTGTTAAGGAAGGGTAATGGGGTGATTAGAGCTTGTCAATGAGGTAAATATGTGGGAATAGGCTAGATGTCCATCATAGGTTAATGAGCCATCTTAGTGACTGGTTCGTGTATTAATTGCGTGTTTTTGGTTTGTTAGCTTGTTGCTAGTGCAAGGACTTGTGAAGAAGCTATCAGGTGAGTTTCAAGTCCCATGTTTACTATTTTTTTTTACTTCCAGATGGGATGGAAGAGACACTATGTTGAATTGTTTTCTAAATTAATGTTGTGAATGTTTTTAAGGTTTGAGATGGACTTGTGTGTACATTTATGTGATTAACTGCTATGTGATTCTTGTTTGTGTGTGATCTAGATTGGAAAGGTACATAGGTGTATGGGCGCCTATAGGATCTATGGTTAATGATAAGGCGTGATGCCTTGGAAATTGTGATTGTTGGAAAGGCGTGATGCCTTGGAAATTGTGATTGTTGGAAAGGCGTGATGCCTTGGAAATTGTGATTGTTGGAAAGGCGTGATGCCTTGGTAATTGTGGTTGTTGGTAAGGCGTGATGCCTTGGAATTGTAATGATTGATTGAACTTGAATGCTAGTTGTTAGTACATGATTGTAGCGCATTATCCATACGTTTATTAGTTTATGGTATTCACAGCTTATGACTTGTCTTGTGTTGGAGTCTAAACCTATGACTCTCACCAACTTTATGTTGACGTGTTTTAGTGTCTCTTTCAGGTGATACTATGGTTAAGCATGAGAACATAAGTGGCTAGGATTGGAGAAGCTTAGGAATGCATATAGAAGGAGAATCCTCGTTTCCTTCTTAGTTTTATTTGTTTGTTCTTTTTAATAAGTGATACTGTGGCACACATATGATTGTTTTGGTATGTTATTTGTTGTCTTAGGTAAAAAGTAGGACTGTTACTTACTTACCTAGACCCCTTGCATTTGTTGAGATATTGTCATGACCTTCATGTCACCATTTTTATGACATTTCTTATATCATATAGTTATCTCTATAGACACGCCATGTTGTGATGATATCCATACGTCGCGCCCCATATTCCGCCATGGTGGGGTGTGACAGAATGGTATCAGAGACAATGGTTATAGAGAATTAGGTTGCCTAGTCGTGTAGCCTAGTCTATAGCTTAAGGATCCCTGCATATAGGCGTCATAGGAGTACGTGTGCATTTTATATTAATTGATGTGTTTGGATGTTATTTATTGCGATGTTTTGACTAGTATGGATTGAACCGTAGTATGTTCATACTTAGTCACATGTTATTTTCTTTTCGGGTTTGTGACTAGTGGGGGTTGAACCATAATCGTCCACGCTAGTCACTGTTGTATTTTGCTTAAATTGTACATTATAGTACATAATTTAGTACAAGGTAGTTTCTATCTTTTATCGAGTTATTTTACATACCTGAGGTATGTTATTTTTCTTTTGATGTTTAAGTCATGTTCCCTAAGAATCGTGTGGTTGTTCGAGTTACTAGGAGTAGGTGGATAGGAAGGGTTTTAAGTTGTTTCCACTATTACGGGCGACATGACTTATAACTGATTATGTTTTCGTTTTGGATTTAGTCTATGTTGTTTTAGCTAGACTATGGATTTCGATATTCCAATAGTTTTACTATGTTATTTTAATAGATGGGGTTTTAGACCTATTTGGTTATGTGGTTATGAGCTTATGTGAGTAGATGGATTTATGTGTTATATGTTGTATTGATTCTTATAAGTGTCATCATAGGAGGGAGTGCATTGGGGAAAGGGTAATTGTATAAGTATGGTGGCCAACATAGTTATACAAGTACCACAACTTCAATGGGTTCTCAAGTATGATTGCATGAAAGAGGATTAGTACATGCTTGTATATGGTGAGATGTAGATATTGGGTATACGTATAATATATGGGTTTATGTAACGGCTGACTACGATATGGCTATTTTTATTAGTGTGTTATATGTTTTGGGTTATAGTTGTGTTGTGTGATTTTGGGGTCACACGATATGGTTTGGTTTTGGAGGTGGGTTTTATGCTTTGTTGTGGCACGGCGAGATGGTGATTACTCGTATGGAAAAACGAGCGTATAAAGCGATTGATTGACTTGACATGTATGATAACGAGTATGTTTGGGAGATTCGATAGGTATACATATGCGGATGTATATATACTAATAGATGTTATGTTATGATTTACGGTCGTTCAGTAGCTATTATAACTTGAACGTACCTGGTACTCTCTTGTGTTTAAACAATTTATTAGAGCTCGAGTTTGGGGGAGTTTCAACGACGTTTTGAATCTTTTGAAGTGTGTCTTGTAGCGTATTCTTTGAGTTTCGTATTTCACGTGTACGTTTTAAAATCGTGTTCTTGGTTTTGAGTCTATTGAAATAACTTGGGATTTCTTTTGAGATAATGAAATCTTTTGTGTTGGGTCTTACATTTCTTTTGGTCGGTATATATTGAGAAAAAGGGGGACTTAGAAATCTATTATAGGGTTAGATAGTTGGTTGTATTCGTTAAAATAAGGGTAAGGTGTTGGAGTCGTGTTTGAAACAAGGTGCAACATAAGATTTCTTTTTAATCAACACTTATATATTTCAAATTCTAAAAGACTTTCTTTGAAATAAAGCGAAGTAAAATTTTCTTTCTACCTACATAGCTTATATAATTGAGTTTGACCGATTTATGTCATTTTTAATTATTTATACAAGGTTAAATTGAGTTTATGAAGATTTCACATACAATTATATCTGTCATTTAAAAGGATTACATTGATCACTAAGTTCATTCTTTAGTTTTTTTAAAACAACTAGTATAAAACTGATTTTGTCATAACTTGTTCGTTTTAGAGCTTTTTGAGTGATTCAAAAGCCAAAAATTATGTACTCGGAATGTACTTTTTAAATATTCAGAATACATTCTGAATAGTAGTTTATTTTTATGATTTGGGATGCACGGGATACCTAGTTTTTGAGTTGAGTTGTGAGTTCGTCAAGAGGGTTGTTTATAGATTGTTTGAGTCACATAGATGTGGGAGGTAATAATAAATAAATAAATAAAAGATATATATTCTTTTGGAAAAGTCGATCGTTTGCACGGTTTAAATAATATGTCGCGGGGCGTAATATGTTTGGTTGCCATTGGGTGTTTCTTGGATTATTTTTCGTTGTCATGGGTCATTTTGAAGTGATACACGTTTTGGATTTGAGTTTTCTTTTGAGTCTCGTGGTTTTTTTTTTTACTTGTTTTAATTGGTGCACGTGAAATGTCGTTAGTTATCCGTGGGCTTGATTCGTTGATCATATCTGATGGATTCAGGATGTAGTTTTAGTTTCGTATTGTTCGGGAGCGTTGAGGTAGTCATATGAAAGACTTGGTCGCGCCTACACGCTTAAGTAAGTGACCATGAGGGAACGGTCGAAATACCCTTAGTGGGGAGGAAAGAAGTTCGTAGACGAACTAGTGTGGTCATGAGGTCTCTTAGGAGTACCAAGGAGATGAATAGAGATTTGTGGGATACTAGCACAAGTAACGCGCCATAGAGAGTGTTGGAAGGGGATATAATACCTCAAAGGTATTTATGATTGTTCTTAGGGCATGTAAGTTTTCCGAAAATTTCCTGAAATTTAGTAGGTTTGCCTATTACTGTGAGGTAGAACCATAAATATAGCAAGTAGGGGAGGTGAGAGGAGTTGTAGTTAGTGCCTTTCCAAGGCAAATCGTTGATGGAGTGATTTAAAAACAAGATCTGTTAGAAATTGCAAGGAATGTCGGATAAAGGTTGAGTTGCCTGGTAGTAAATGTGATGTGGAAGCGGTTGAGTGGTCTGAGAAGAGGAAGTATTGGCCTTATAGAATACGTGTAGATTTTCGCGAGTAGAACGAGGTAGAAATTCATTCATATTGCCGCTGAGAGAGGATGCAATGAGGACGTAATTGAAACTGCTAAGGATGTTGTATGAACACCTTGGGTTTACGGTTATGCATTTGGCTTCGCCAAAGCACTAGCGGTTTTCATGGAGTCAATGAACCGAGTGTGCATGAACGGGTATAAACAAGTTGTCATCGGGAGCATCGACGACATCTTGATCTACTCAAATCTTAGAAAGAGAGTGAGGCAAATTATGAGTTGGTTTGGAGTTGTTGGGAAAGGGAATTATACGTGAGATTTTAAAGTGTGAGTTTTAGGATTAAGTGTACTATGTTGAGTAGTTAGAGATGATGGCATATCATGGAACCAGCAAGGGACAAAGTGAAGAAGGATGAGGAAGCATTTTGGAGGCTAAAGAAGTGGATTTGATAATGAGCCGATCTTGGCATTATCGGAAGGACTGGATGAATTCGCGAAGCATGACGATACGTGGAGCAAGGATTTGGACGCGTACGAGGACGACAAAGAAAGGCGATCGCTTATACGTTGCAGGAACTGAAAATTTGGAAGAACTTGATAGACTTAGTTAGTGGAGCTGGACTGTTATATCTGCCTAGAATGCTAGAGGCATTTGGTGTACGAGACGTAGAGAATGATCTATACGGATCATGAACGTCTCCAACACATATTTAATCATCTTGATTGAACATTTGGCAAAGGTGATGGGTGGAGTTAATTGATGAAAGAAAATTGCAAGGCCAAGTACCATCTGGGAAAGGCAAGCATGGTCGATGAGACATGGAATAAGAAGGATGAGGTGAAGCTGAGACGAACTTGAACTCTAGGGATGACGTATTAGAGTGGTTTGGATGAAGGATGTGGGTTGCACGAGTTGAGTTGTCTAAAGCAGTGAACGCGTCAACATTTATGTTGCGTGGCTTGGACAATCGTAAGGAGGAAAGGGAAGTAGACTATACTTCCTACATGGATAGGAGTAGTTTAGAAAGGGAGATGTAAGGACGAAGTTGGTGGAAGGGATACATAATGCGGTGGGGGATTAAGTACAATGAGAGTTGGGTGATAGTCGATAGACTGACTAATTCATCACCTATTTCAAGAGGAATGAGAAGTCACGTAGTTGGGAAGTTGGAAGAATTAATGGATATGTGAAAGACCGTCATAGGTCACTTTGTAAGGAAATTGGAATTTCTAAGTAGTTTGGGATACGGACTGAAGGGAGTTGATGAACATAATTGGACATGGGTGATTGATTTAGAGGTAGTTCAGAAACTCGTTAGCGATGGCTGAGTTTTCATATAATGATAGTTATCGTACTAGAAGTCGATAAATGCCATTTGAGGCACGATATGAAAGGATAAGGTGAGTTGTCCCCATTGTGGACTAGAATTGGTAAAAGAGGCTACTAATGTGGTAATGGTGTTTGTGGACAGAATGAGAGCAACAAGGGATGCTATATAGAAAAGGAGGAAACCACTAGATTTAGTGACAAAGTTATGTATGGAGTTTCACCCATAGTAACGGGTGGTATGATTTGGAAAGATGGAAGTGTTGATGTAGAGTTTTGTAGGTCCATTTATGATCTTTGGGAAGATCAGACCATTAGCTTATGAGCATAGAATTACCTGGGGGAAATGAGTTGTATACATGATACATTTCATGTATTGAGTTTGGTAAAGGTTGTTTGAGAATGCATTTTGCGTGTACGGTTATTCGGGACTTGGGTTAATAAGAGTCTTTGTTTTATCAAAGAGTCATTTGTGAGATTTATTGACTGTGAGGTCAAGAGTTTGGAAATGAGTTTAATTATTTTTGGTTTGTATATGTGGTATTTTGAAACTTGAACTAAAGTTCACATGGAAATGAGAGGAGTTCATTTAGAACAAGTATCCTCGTGTGATTTGTTGTTTGTGTGTTTGATCCTAAGGAGTAAATCTCGGGACGAGATTTCTATTAGGAGGGAGTGATGTGACAACCGTGGTTTTGAGGTTCGTCACTTGGTCTTATTTTTAAGGTTAATTTATGTGTGACTATGTGATTGTGTGTTTACGTGTTTATTTTGTGTGAACGAGGTTGGTGTGGTTATCGTTTATGAGTATAGAGTACTCATAAGTAAATCGAGGAACGGTTATTTCATGTTCATGAGCTCACAAGTGGTGACTATGAAATGAAAATGGTGATATTGTGGTGTTTACGTATACGTATAAGTATTATAGTAATAGTGTATTTTTTTAGGATTTACGGTTTAGCATTTAGAGGTCTCGAATGAGGTAATTAGTCATATGGATATTTTTCGGGATGGTTTTAGGTCATTTAGGACTTAATTATAAAGTTTATTTCAAAATTTGAGATTTTTTATAAAAGTGTATATTTTACGTCTTTTACGGTAAAACGCGTAAATTTGACTAGTTTTACGGTTTTGAGGTTTTGGGAGTTTTAGGAGCTGAAATAAATTAAGGTAAATTAAGGTAATATTAAGAAGATATTAATTAACAATAAAAAGAAAAAAAATAAAGAAAAAAACGAAATTAGGGGTGTTTGGGTCGGTTTAGAAGAGAAAAAAAAGGGAAAAAAAAAGGAAAGTGGGCTTTGGGTTGTACTAGGATTCACCCATACCCTATATAATGTATATACTAAACCAAATTCATTATTTTTTCTCCTGGAGATGAAGGAAATTCGTGAGTCTTATAAAAAAATTAGGGTTCTTCATAAAATTTAGGGTTTTCATAAATCCAAGGTAAATCTTCAAATCCCTTTTTAATTAAATTGTTTTTATGTTTTCTTTAATAATCTTATGATGGATTTAGGTTAGGGTTTAATATAAAAACAGTGAATTAATGTTGTATTAATCATAATATGATGATTACATTAATTAGGGCTTGTAATTAGAGGGATTAGGGTTAATTAATGAGGTTGATTTTGTTAAACCCGTTTTTTAAAAACTGGGCAGATTTTGAGTCAATTGTTTTGATCATATTGGGAGTTCTATAAACTCTTATTTTACGATCCAAGTACCCTTGGAAAGGTATTTGAAGTGGCTTTCCAATGCAAGAAACGAGAACTAAATTGGAGGTCGGGAAGTGGGTCAAAACATAGTAAGTATCTGCACTTGGGCTAAGGTTGTGGTTTAGGGTAAGACCCCTTAATGGTAACAAACTTTTAGTACGTTTAAAATCAGGAAATCTGGAATGACAAAAGTAGATATATGTATATCGGGGCCTTAACAGTAGCTTTAAGGTTAGGACAAGTGGGAGGTGTTAGCCAACATACGTAAGGGTATGAATATTCCTTTTACAGAAACCATGGGTATGTTTAAGTGGACGTTTGACTTAAAGTTTTGAGACCTAAAGACTGAGACTGTTTTGGGTAAAATATGAACGGGATAGTTATTAAACTTAACCAAGTTAAGGACTTTTTAAGGAAGGGTAATGGGGTGATTAGAGCTTGTCAATGAGGTAAATATGTGGGAATAGGCTAGATGTCCATCATAGGTTAATGAGCCATCTTAGTGATTGGTTCGTGTATTAATTGCGTGTTTTTGGTTTGTTAGTTTGTTGCTAGTGCAAGGACTTGTGAAGAAGCTATCAGGTGAGTTTCATAGTCCCATGTTTACTATTGTTTTTGACTTCCAGATGGGATGGAAGAGACACTATGTTGAATTATTTTCTAAATTAATGTTGTGAATGTTTTTAAGGTTTGAGATGGACTTGTGTGTACATTTATGTGATTAACTGCTATGTGATTCTTGTTTGTGTGTGATCTGGATTGGAAAGGTACATAGGTGTATGGGCGCCTATGGGATCTATGGTTAATGATAAGGCGTGATGCCTTGGAAATTGTGATTGTTGGAAAGGCGTGATGCCTTGGAAATTGTGATTGTTGGAAAGGCGTGATGCCTTGGAAATTGTGATTGTTGGAAAGGCGTGATGCCTTGGTAATTGTGGTTGTTGGTAAGGCGTGATGCCTTGGAATTGTAATGATTGATTGAACTTGAATGCTAGTTGTTAGTACATGATTGTAGCGCATTGTCCATACGTTTATTAGTTTATGGTATTCACAGCTTATGACTTGTCTTGTGTTGGAGTCTAAACCTATGACTCTCACCAACTTTATGTTGACGTGTTTTAGTGTCTCTTTCAGGTGATACTATGGTTAAGCATGAGAACATAAGTAGCTAGGATTGGAGAAGCTTAGGAATGCATATAGAAGGAGAATCCCCGTTTCCTTCTTAGTTTTATTTGTTTGTTCTTTTTAATAAGTGATACTGTGGCACACATATGATTGTTTTGGTATGTTATTTGTTGTCTTGGGTAAGAAGTAGCATTGTTACTTACTTACCTAGACCCCTTGCATTTGTTGAGATATTGTCATGACCTTCGTGTCACCATTTTTATGACATTTCTTATATCATATAGTTATCTCTATAGACACGCCATGTTGTGATGATATCCATACGTCGCGCCCCATATTCCGCCATGGTGGGGTGTGACATCTTCTACCTCTTATCCGGAATATGTGTACGACTTCTTTATCCGGAATCATTCGAAGTCTTATCCGGAATAAAGCTTTTATCCGGAATAACCTTCTGTTGCTAATCCGGAATATGTGAAAACCCTCGCTTATCCGGAATGTTGTTTCTCTTATCCGGAATAACCTTAACACAATACTATTCGGGAAAACTTAAAACCCTCGTTTCCCGACTTCTCAAACCCTCACAATTCGGAATTGTAAGAACCAAAAACTAAAAATGACGAAATTTTACCCAAAAATCAAGCCAAAACTTCCAATTTTTTCGTGGAAATCAACAAAATTACAAACACAAATTCCTACCACTACTTTGTAGGAAATTTGTATGAGGATTTTGAGGTCGAAAACACAATAATTTTTTGATACGAGATGATTTGGAGATGAAAATCACACGAATCAAAAATAAGAACCATAAGCTAAACACGAATCTACCCCATGGCGATTGATACCAATTGTTGTCCCTAATTGTATGATGATAGATTAAAGAAATGAGATGGAAAAGATATGAATTTTAGAGAGAGAAAGTAGAGAGAAGGAGGTGATTAACTATGTGAAATTTGGATTAAGAAAAATGAGAACTTCTGCCCTCCTAACATGCTAGGAGGGTGCTTATATAGTCCACCCACATGCGGGCTCTCTAATGGACTATATATCTTTTGGGTCGGGCTTGAATAAATGCTTAGTACCTTGAAAGAGGCCTTTTAAGCTAACCATCAAGCCCGTAATGTCACGACTATTTTAACTAACTAGTACAACGTTCTAATAAATATTACAATATAAACCTATGACCGAACATTCTTGTTTGACTCAATATTTTGAGGCTAACAGAAACCCAACATTTTCATAACATCTATCAACAGCGTGACCCACTTTCTCACGATTTTTATAGTTCAAGTTGGGATTCTATTGACAAAGTTACCATTACCATTAGCATTACATCCTCTGGTAAAGCTATTTACAGTATTATAAGGTTTCTTATTATTATTATTATTAAACCAAAACTTAACAACAAAAGAAGAAGCATTTAGCTTAGAATCAATACCACCAAAGTGCTCAGGAATCCCTCTATGGGATTCCTCTCTAGATACACTGGCATATGCATCTTTGACCTCAAGGAGAGGATCCTTAGTCAAAAGTGCACTCCTAACAGGCTGATAACAATCATCCAAACCCATTAGGACATCAACTTCATAAGCTGCTCATGCAAAACCAACTCAGTACTAGCAGCACAAGTACAAGGAACAACACAAGAACATTTAGGCAACTTAGTCAAAGCATCAAGTTCTCTCCAAAGAGAGTTTAATCTGTGATAATAATCAGCAACCAAATTAAACTTATTCCTAGCCTATAAAGCATTTTCATAGCACTTGAAAAGATTCTATAGTTCTCAGTACCAATTAGCTTAAAAGGAACAAAATTATTAGTAGTATTATCATTTGTTTGCACATGCAAAGAATGACCACCATCCAAACCATTAATAGAAGTAGGAGGAATAGGATGATTACTACCACCAAGATTTGGAGGTTTTTGATTTCTTGGTGTGTTGTGGTGATTTGATTGGTGATTCTTAACGGTTGTGTTAGGAATTGTTGATTATCAAAAGATCAGGTGATTTTTGAGTTAGGGATTTTGAAACCCTATTTTTTATTTTTGGGGATTTTTTGTTTTAAGTGTTTCTGGGCTCAATTGATTGGTTTCTTGTGTTTTTTACTTGAATCAAGAGCACGGGTGGCCACTTCCGCTGTATTTTGCAAGCTTTGTAAGTTTGTTCTTGTTTCCTTGATTGTTATCTCTGGTGATTGCACTGCAAACTCGGTGGGTAACATCTTGATCCTCTTCCCTTGAGAAGTGTGAATACCTGCTCTTTTCACTGATAAGTGATAAGCCAGGGATTGCAATCATCTATTACTTGTGTTTTTTTTTTTTTACTTTTGATTGTTGTTCTTGTTTGTTCTTGCTTGTTCTTGTGGTTCTGCTTATTTGTTTGTTTATTGTTTCTATCTTAGTTGGTTCCTATGTATATTTGTTGTGTGTTTATCTGTTCTTGTTTGTTTGTCATCATGTCAACCCTAGATCAATAATCAATATCAAGAATCACGATTCAGAGAACCAGGCTCTGATATCAAGTAATCAAGATCAAGAACAATGAATCTGCACAACCAACCCCTCTAAGTGCAATATAATCCAAGAATCAATTCAATACAACTAGTCCTCAAACGAGTGCTAGTGATACAAAACAAAAAATGTCTCAACTAGATTGATCTAATTACCTTACTACAAATCACTTTCAAACTCTCAGTAAGATCAATAACAATTGATCAAGACAATACAAGTTATCAAGATGAGTAACTTGATAACAGAACAAGAATGGAACAAAAAGAATCACAATGTATGTGTGTAAAGATAAAAATCGGCTGGGAAAGATTATGCAACCCTAAGCATAAGCTCAGGTTATATACTGAGCTTATGTTTAGGTTCGGCCCTCACACTTTCCATATTAGTAAGTTTAGTCTGTCCTTCCTTATCTTTCTTTTTTTTCTTTTTTAATCCTTTACATTTGGTTTGACTATCACTATTAGTCTTTGTATTTTCAACACAATATGTCTTTCCCCAATACCAAGAAGGCAAAAACTTAAAACCATATTCTATAGTAATAAACCTTTAGATAAACAAACCATAAATTTTAGTTTGGTTTATGGATTGTTGAATGAAACAATTGACTTATCCCAAAATGATTTCATTAGGTTTTGTTTTGATGGATTTCGATGAAAATTAGTGATTTGCACGTTGTAGCGTGTAGCGTGATGTTTTTTTTTTTTTTTTTAATTTTTTGCAGATTTACAAGAATTAGGTTTCGTTATTAGTTTTGAGCTATTTAGTAGACTTTAGCTTAGTAATTTTACTATAGAGATAAATCATTGAGTAACTAGTTGTCGAAAAATGTCATATATCACATGTCAAAAAATGTCATAGTTTCGCTATATCTTCTGTAGAGCTTGATAATAGCGCTACACTACGTATCACGCTATTTACAACCCAACATCAATTAAAACTAATCGTATTTCCTCGGTATCTTTCAAACCTAAACTCGAACCCAAATCTGACTTCAACCCCGTCTTCAAACCAAACGCACCCTCAACGACTAAATCTTTCGATTCGTGTCAAAATCTAACAATTTCCCCAATTCAGTTTTTCTAGGGTTCATCCTATTTTAATTTTTATAATCTTAAAATTTTTCCCTAATAATTCTAAATGGAGAATACAGACAATGATCATACTTCAGGTAGTATTAACTTTCATTAGTCAACACTTTTTAATTTTTTATAATGTTTGTTTATAAATTATAGCAAATTTTTTCTTACTTTTTTTTATTATTATTAGGGTCTCCTGCTGAAGATGAGGTTAAGAAATATAGTATGCAACAAAGGGAAGCTGAACCAGGCGAGCCGCAGTGCGTTGAATGTAAGCGTTATGGCGAATATATATGTGACGAAACAGATGACGATATTTGTAGTCTTGAATGTAAACAGAAGCTTTTGTTTAGGATTAGTCAGCCTAAGTTGCCCACTAGTCTCCCTGTGCCTAAACTAAGATTACCCGTGACTGATGAGTGCGTTTATGTTAATGGCGGTAATGGTAGAGTAGAGGGTAAGTCGTTAAGTAATGGTAAAGCGGATATGATTAGGGGTAAATTTGAGATTGTGGTTAAGGGTGATGGTGTTGCGGATCCTGTGTTGTCGTTTGCTGAATGTGATGTTCCTCAGAAGCTTCTGCAGAATATTGAGTCTGCGGGGTATGAGATTCCGACGCCTGTTCAAATGCAGGCAGTTCCTGCTGCGTTGAAGGGTCAGAGTTTGCTTATGTCGGCTGAGACTGGTTCTGGGAAGACTGCGGCTTATTTGGTTCCTGTGATTTCCCATTGTGCGGATGTTAGGAAGGTGATGAGTAGTGATGAGAAGAAACCGTTAGTGATTGTTTTGACGCCGACTAGGGAGCTTTGTATACAGGTTGAGGAACAAGCGAAAGTGTTAGGAAAGGGTTTGCCGTTTAAAACAGCGTTGGTGGTAGGTGGTGATCCGATGGCGAAGCAGATTTATCGTGTAAAGAGTGGAATAGAAATGATTGTCGGTACACCTGGCAGACTTATTGATCTTTTGGCCAGATATGACGTTGAGCTAGACAGTGTGTCGGTTTTAGTTATAGATGAAGTTGACTCTATGCTTCAAAGGGGATTTCGTGAACAGGTGATGCAGATTTATCGGGCTTTATCTCAGCCTCAAGTCTTGTTGTATTCCGCAACGGTTCCGGTTGAAGTGGAAAAGATGGCAAGTTCACTAGTGAAGGAGGTCAAAGTCATCACTGTTGGAAAGGTAAACGAGCCGAACCAGGCTGTGAAACAGGTGGTTATTTGGGTCGAGTCAAAGAAAAAGAAACAAAAGCTTTTTGATATATTGACAAGCAAACAGCATTTTAAGCCGCCGATTATAGTGTTTGTGGGTTCAAGGCTTGGAGCGGATCTTCTTGCTGAGGCGATAACTATTACCACGGGTCTAAAAACGTTAGCTATTCATGGAGAGAAGAGTATGAAAGAAAGAAGGGAAATTCTAAATTTGTTTATATTAGGCGAGCTTCCGGTGATTGTGGCGACTGGGATATTGGGACGAGGAATTGATCTGCTGCATGTGAAACAGGTTATTGTGTTTGACATGCCGAATTCTATTAAGGAGTATGTTCATCAGATTGGTAGAGCGTCGAGAATGGGAGTGGAGGGTAATTCGATTGTGTTTATTAATGAGGAGAATAGGAATTTGTTTCCGGACTTGATTGGAATATTGAAATCATCTGGGGCTGCTATACCTCGGGAGATTGCTAATTGTAGGTACCTGGCAGCCTCGGTACCTAGCAATAGGGACAACAAAAAAAGAAAGGTTGGTTTATAGGGTGTTATAGTTTCCGTCCCTAATGTTTTTGGCTTTTTCAAGATTGGATGTTAAATTAAACTGATTTCAAGAACCTGATGTTTATGTGTCTCATATGCTGATAAGTGATGGAGCAATCTTTCAGCGTTAAAAATGTTAAGAAGGGCTTCTTCTTATGAACAAACTATCTTGAGGCTAGCAAATTTTGAGGAACGTGGCTTTTACTTCATATGAGAAGCTGCCACATTTAAAGAACAGTGTCGTGCCATTCATCATAATATCATATATATGAAAGGTAATGGTATATCCTTTACTCCATTTCATGCAATTGCTAATTTTATTTTAGGTTAAATGCGCATATAAGCAACTCACTTTGGGTAATGCACTTTTTTCTACACCAAAAGCATCATGCTTCAGTTTTCGTTCAGTTAGGGAGAGTGTCACCTCCTATGCCTTCATAAAGATATAGATGATCAACTGTGCTTCCTCCAATCTTTTCTTAGAATTAACACTATTCTTGAACATATGATTTATAGGATTAAACGTTAATACAAATAGCGGCGCTTGAGGTACTCTAAGTTACTAATAGCGGCAAATAAGCCTCTTAAACCCTCTCAATCAAGAAAACCAATCACACATAGTGCCGAGCTTTACTTCTAGGGCTCTAGAAACTCCATTTAAGATTGTCATAACTTTCAAATCTAATTGTCTTGACTCTTGACTAAAGCTCCATGATTTTTCTAGAGAAGTTTATGGTTTAGCATTAGCATTGCTTGATAGACAACAATTCGAAGATTAACGTGAATCTGGCTTCCAATTGGTTGAGAAAACGGTTTTTCCAAACACAATTCAAGCAAAATAGTACTGTCTACAAACGTGCCCCCAAAAAAAAAAAAAATCCATTTTCCAGTATTCACCCTTTTTATCATGTCCCACAACACATTAGGTGCCACATTGATCCCTGGATCCATGTCAGCACCTAGCAGGTTATGTATATTGAAGGATAAAAATATTTCTGATATTCAGCCCATCATTTTATCTCTCCTTTTCACGATTCAAGGATAGAAAGGTTTCTGATTTGTGTTCTTCACTGACAGGACTTTGAGGTGATCCTTGAGTAGTGACATGTCTATGCAAGCAACATGCAAGGTTTTTGGATCACCAAGGCACTTTCCAGTGAATATCTTAGTAATATCCAGTCATCCATGTTTGATATTCTTGTAGATGGGCCGTCTTCTAAAGCAATCAGGCACTTCTGAAGAATTTGTATAAATCAAGCCGCCCATATTATTACAATTCATGATCAGCTGTCTTCTTTTCTTTTTTGCTTTCAAGGAGAAATCATATGTTCAAGAATTGCATAAATGAAGGGTCCGTTTGGTAAGAGCTTTTTTAAAGCTTTTTTCTAGAGCTATTAGTTTTTTTGTTAAAAAAATAATGTTATAGCTCAGTTTTGCACAACATATTTTTTATATTTTTAGAGCAGTTAGCTTTTTATATTAAACAAGTAGCTCAACATTTTTTAGAGCTTTTAGCTTTTTATTTTAAACAAGTAGCTTTTAAATAAAAAGTTTATTCATTCAACTTTTTAAATTATCGAGCTGATAAAGCTGTAAATTAATAATATAACTTTCAATCAAATTATAATTTATTTAAATATATTTTTTCAAATTGTGTGATCTAAAGCAATCCACTTTTGTTAAAATTAACAGTTTTTTAGTAAACAGCTTAGAGCTACTTTTACCAAACATAGCCTATATATGACAACTCATCTAACCTAATGCTAACTTTTAAACATTTGTGTGATCTAAAGCAATCCGGCACTTTTGAAATATTTGTATAAATGACGCTGTCCATGTGAAAATTGATAAAAAAAAAAAAGACTACAGTAGAATTTGATTCTCTTTCCTATGACATTGATGTTTGAACGCTGGAGTCAGAGCCGTATTGAGCAGGCCGAGTGCATAATTTGCGTCGAAACACAAAAATTAAAAGATATCTAATTTAAGTTGAGCAGGCCGAGTACATAATTTGCGTCGAAACACAAAAATTAAAAGATAACTATCTAATTTAAGTTGATACATTAGCTTTGTGTGTTGTCGGATCACACAATTCGAACGTGTTCTTACACAATTACAGCGAACTAGCTACCTATCCAAAAAAGCAGTACAAAATGGCGATCTAGCAGTAACTGCATTTCTATTATCATGTTACTCCTTGTTCCTGGCTGACCGATCTTTCCTATGCCCACCAAGAATACGAGATATTTGCAAACCTCTACTGAAAGCTTGGTTAAAGAGCATACGTGTCTGGAATTCTGAAACAAACGGAAACCACGCAAGAAAGGCAACTGGGGTGAACAGAAATAGACCCATCACTATCTCATACCCACGAGCAAGTGTCCGGATTGACCCCCAGAATCCAGCTGACTTCACTACCGGTTTGCATGCTTGTGCAATCTGAAAATCAAGAAACACGTAGTTAAGTCTCGATTTCATCATGAAAATGTGACTGTGGGTTCCATTCTAGTGATTTAGTAAAAATCTGTCTTAACATCTGTTTTTTTTTTCCTTCTAGAGAAGATGAAAGATGAGGCATATTTTGGTTTCAACTACAAGCCCACGGCCTAGAAAAAATAATAATTTATATTTAAAATAGGCTTAACGTAGCAGAACTGGAAATGTATAGCGAAACAGGTTACTGACCAGAAGTAAACCCCAGCCGGTTGGCATAAAAGCAAGAACGCACACAACAATGTCCTGAAGTGTCATATGGGGGAGCGCAATCAGGATCACGAGTATAGAGACAAACATAATGAAGATCGCTCCTTTAATTAGCCGGAAAACAAGTTGGAATTTTGCACTGAATTTCATCCGCCCGAACGATACAGCCTGTAAGATTGAAACAGATAAGTTATTGGAATAAGTAGTGGTAAAACTCGAAAACCTAATACTTGGAATAAGTATGTTCTTTTAGTCATTGCAGATCATTTTGGAAAAATATCAACCATTATCAACACTTGAGACAACATTAACAGGAAATAAAAAAAAGTAGCTTCAGCTTAAAATTAGCAGACAAGCTGAGATGTAATCAATATGGAACACCCCAAAACGTGTATGCACCTCACTCTTATTTTCAAACAATAGGAATGTGACTTCATGGTTCATTTAATGCATAGGAAAATTACAAATAACACCATAGTGGAAGCACTTGCACTAACAACTTTTAACGAATGTATGATTTTGCCAACGGAAGTAAAAAATGTAGCAAGACTTTCAATTTTCAACGAGTCGAGTTTGGATTTTAGGTAAGCCAAACTGTGAATATCTTCTATCCATGAAGCAGTAGTAATTTGTAAAAGTCCACGAGTAATTTTTGTTTATCAAAAAGTGCAAATTGTAGTAACGCCCACTTTTATTTGTACCTCCTAAAAACCAAAAATGGGAGTTTTGCCAAATAGTTTTCTTGCTGGCTTTAATAAATAATGCTTATTTCCATAACAAAATGACCTCAAAAATTGCAACTAAAAGACTAATATATAAACTACCGAGCATATATGATCAGCTATAATAAACTACCGAGTAAATTCCAATTTATAGGGAAAAAGAAGTGTAATTCCTTACCTTCACCACCAACAAAATGGCAAAAATGACGACCCACGATATGCCATAAACCTGTCATCCACGAAAAAAAGAAACCCTTTAGCATCATCTAGATGAGGTGATATACAGACAACAGAAAGAAAAAAGAACTCAACAAAATGCATACCAAGACGCTCTTCTGATGTTTCGTCATACTTAAATGATAAACAAGCCCATATTGGTAAATGAAAAAACGTAGTGATAATAGTATCTCTACTATAACACCACGCTTCCCAGAATAATGCAGATGTTCTTGTTCTTCCTCCCACCAGGATTCCCAACTTTTTTCTGGGGGAACTCCGATACCACCTTGATTGTTAATCCACTTATTCCAATCAGACCAATCATCCACAATCTTTTGCCATTCGAAACCCGAAGGATTGAACAGAAATGGGGCAAATAACCATGTGCCCACCATAAACCATATTGAAATGGTGATTAAAAGGTAAGCAATTGTTCCTCTATATGACTGACCAAATATTTGATAAACAAGAAGTAATATCATAAGCTCAAGTCCCTTCACGAAATGACTACGGGAATAAAGACGGTAGTTTTCGGCAAACTTAGCATGGAACACAACAAAACCACGACCCGTTGCTCTGTACTTTGCACCTCCGTGCAGCAATGTTCTACCATAGTAGTGAGTCTTTGTTCCCAGTGAGAATGTAAAGAAAACTGGTGCAAGTTGTAACTGCATGAGAATGAATTCACTTAATGCAGTACGGAAACCTCTTTCTAGACCAATTTCCATCATCATAGGTAAAGCCATTAAAAATCCAATTTGGACAAAAGATTGTGATGCAAGAGCAACTTGAAGTGGTTTGTTGTGCTTAATGGCGGGTTGTGAAGCAAGTCCCTCTTCAAGTCCACTAAGAACAAGATAAAGCCGTCCGTAAAGGAACACATACACTGTCAGTACAGTGATTAGGGTACTGAAGTAGAAACCTATTGTAGTGAAGTAACACGATAACATCCTGAAAAAGTCAAAACGGTGACCGAGTCGGTAAAGATCACGGCTAAGTGTTTGTTCCCCATTTCCATTGGCTATTTTTGCCTCAAATAGGGAAATTTGATTTAGACCGACGTCTCTTCCTTTACCGACTTGTATGTATTCGTGATGTGTGACATTCCCTTCACGAAGTGTCGAATTAAAACCTGTATACAAAGATTCACATTAAGCTATTGATTAACAAGTAACATAACATGAAGAGGTATTGGGGTATGAAAATACCAGCAAAAATGTCCTCGCTGAGATTTATGATCTTGGAGGCTTTGCTCACACCTCCTCTTGTAAGATGAAACAGCCTATCAAAAACATCCGGATGGCCATAGTGAAAACGAACTTTCAAAGGGTTGGCCAACAATCTCTGACCAATTGTCACAAAACTCGTTTCTTGATTAGACATAAACCATGCCAGAGAAGAAACACTGCAGCAAGAAGGTAAGCATGATGAGCTGAATGAACAAACAATGGAAACGCAATTATATAGTTCCCGAGTCTTCTGACATACCTTCCAGTGAAAATATGCTCCCTAAGCCCCAATATGGTTGGGTACCTCACATCATCGTGCTTTTTAAGAAATTCTTGAAGCAAGTTCCTCATTTTAAAGGCCTCTTCCATGTAATTGTCCTACAAATAGATGTTTGAATAAAAGCTCAGGAAGGTATTGATGTTGTCAGCTAACTTATAGAAATATAAGCAGAAGTTGACAACATACCTGGTTCATATCTATCGTTTGCAAGCCTTCGCCACGTGTGAAGATAATAGCATGATTCTGATTCTCAGGCTTTCCTTCTCCCAGTATTGCAGGTCCAGGCAATTTTATTTTGTAAATAACCTGCAATTGAAATCCTACATTAACCGTCACCAAAAGTAATTCCGGTACACAAATGAATACCCAATCCACATATTCTCCAAACCAATACTGTAAGACTAGAAGTTATCATAATAGTATCATCTTAGGAAGTTGTATTTACCTGATCCAAATTTTGTCCGGTCTCAAGAGCATTGGAGTTAGGCATAGCTTTGACTAGAGCAGAGTAATAAACCTTGTGGTTTACTTTTTTAGTTGCATCTTTACTAGGCTCCTCTACCTCATCGATATAAGCTACGCGGAGAGATGGGTACCTGTGATAACAATATATCAGTAAATACCATTATCACGCTAATTTACCAAGAAGTCCAGATCAGATGCTTACTCAGTCATAAGCCTCAAAACATTTTGTGCACGAGGATCCCCAGACCGCTTTTGAGTACCATATTTCTGGCATGAGACAACATATGTAAACTTCATGTCAGCTACTGCTTGACACTGAGCCCATAATGATCGTTCTCCCTTCATTTGATCCTCGTTTAATTCAATCGCCTTGTACCCCTCCATCAGATCTGGTCAAGACATTAGACACAGCAGAAAACCAACTTAATTTCTATAACTTCAATATAAATCACAGAGAAGGGAAAATTATGTACCGTCGTCTTTAGCCATATCGAGGAAAGCCTGAAGCTCCAATGCTTTGCGATAATACATCATACCGCGGACTATCATGAATACTACGAATTAGTTCAACTCATAATAAAATGTTAAATGGGTTACTTAATCAACTTTCGTGAAAACACACCTGTCTTGGTTAAAGTTTGGCCTCTATAGGAAGCCCAGAGACGTAGTTGATCCTCCAACTCGTCGTTTCCTTTTAGGTCATCTTCGGTGTGACAATCCATTCTCTCAAGAAAATTGTTCCATTCATCTGTAAGGCATGATCACCAGTCAGTAATACCACAAACACACATCAGTGTCGTGTAATCACACAATAGAACATGACAAACCTGGGAAAATCTTCTGTAAATAAAAGAGAATCGATACACCGTCCTCATTTGGGACTTCCAAATCATGAAGAGAAAAGAGAACCTCCTCCGTGTAATACGGGGTCAGTACACTAAAAAAAAGATAACAAAAAGAAACTTATTATGCTGTAAGGGAGACTTATGCTTAATAAAATAAATAGGGAAACTTATTGGGCTCAATAAGGGGTCCATGTAGGATAAACTAAATTCATTTCTAAAATAATTGAACAAGGAAGACTTACGAGAAGGAAAGCATATGGCGAACTTTGGGTGCTTGTGGCATGTCCATAAACAATGAATTGGAAAAGAAGGAAATTCGTCTTCTAGCTTCCAAGTTTGACGGCACATCCATAGCAGACTCCTTCACCGTAAGTAATAAGTACAACCTATTGATCTGCAAAGGACACCATGTAAGAAGTATATACTACATGTGAAACAAAAACATCAAAATGTGAAAATATGTTTTTTATTACTTTCTCCTTCCAGGCTTCTGTATCTGGAGTGGGGAACAGAATAGCTCCTGCTGGTGCGAATAATTGGTATTGTTCATCTACCTCATACTCCATACTATACAAAAAAGAAACAACAGACTAAGAAATTATTCAAGCTAAGGTGGGCACGAGTTAGAGGAAAGGACTTACTTTAGAAACTGATCCTCCATTATGTCTCTTGTTACAACTTCGTGCATATCCTGGAAAAGGATAACAACTTGATCGCGGTCCTCTTGCTTATTTGATAACTGTGAATAGCAACACACGTTATTTTAGCTTATCTGCCTATACACGTCATCAGATCAAAGGACGTTATTTCAATATGTGCTGTTGAATTACATACCAAATATTTAATAAGCCTAACAACATGGTCATAGAGGATAGGAAGAGCACTCATTTTGAAGTCTTTCACAAGATTGCCATTTTCAATATGTTTATCAACTTCTTCAAATATTTCGTTGATAACCCTGAAATGAAAATAGATGTGTCCCTAACAAACATCTTGAATTCATGATTGAACTTGTCAAGGTGAAAAATCAGACTTACTTCTTTTCACGACTGCCACGAACCAAAAATTTAATTACATTGCGGAATGAAGCATAGCATTCACGAACAGCACAAGACATATAACTATCATTCTCAATCCTCTTTTTCAGCTCCCGGTCTTTGCCATTGCTGTCTTTCGCCATATCCAATGCAATAGGGATCTATCCATTAATAGCAAAAACATTAAATGTCTTCATAAATTTCAATCTCCAAAAATGAAAAGAAAAAGAATGAGAATCCTAGAACTATTACCATGCTAGCAAGCAGAAATGGGGGCCACTGAATAAGATCCAAGTCTCTGTCTGCCCAATAGGGCACAAGCAAGAGGTTCATTTCCCTGTTGCCACAAGAAGCTTTTCATTAAATAAAACTTCGAGGCAGCAAATTAGATTTATGATGAAAAGAATATGTAGAACTCGACCTACTTACCTATTGTTAATAAGATCTTCCTCTCGGAAACTTGTTATAATTTTATTCCACAACTGAGCAAATCTCGCAGCTTCCTTCCCTTTATGCAACGGAAGCTGCAGCAATAAAAAAAAGCATAGCTCAATTTAGAACCAACACCATTAAATAGACTATGGTAGGAACAGTAGATTTTGTGTGTGTGTTATGACTCATAAAGTTACCGCGTCGTAATGACGAGACAAAGTAGCTTTAAGTCCTTTCTTTTTCACTTCGCTTTTCTCAGGTGGAATTAAGCAGCCATTGAAAGCACCAGGTAACGACTCAAAACGTGAGCGCAACATTCCAAGAGTTCGAATCTGCAGAGGTATAGCATTTTTAAAATATAACTCGAAACAGTGAGATGTCCTTTTTTCCAAAATGGAAGTACGATCAGAAACAGAATTTGACAAACCTCTCCAAGACGACGGAATGCGCCATAGATACCTCCAAATAACGTAGAGAATATAGCATACCAGATTTGAGTATCCATAAAATACACCTGTACATATTTTGAGTATTAATAGCTACACAAAAGGAGTTCAAATGAAAAATACAACTAGCTGAAGATGTGTAATCCTACAAGAATGATTGGAGCCCACAGAGCGACCACCACACCAATATTGTTCCTCGCTGCAAAACCACATCGTTGAGTTTTAGAAAACAAGTATGTAGCTATTTTTTTTTCAGTGTTATATAATGTCTGTATTACCCTGGGGGAAGAACTCGTGCCAAGCGTAAGTATTGATATGAACACTCATGATAGCTTTTGTAGGACTCACAAGTGGCTTTATCTGCAATGGTTGTTCAAAACTGTAAGGGCTTACTAATATACTAAAAAAAACAGACACGTGCAATGACAGGTGAGAACAGAACCTCTAAAAAGTAACTGAATGCCAGCTTCGTTACAATTAGCAAAATCCAAAAGGTTGTGTACCTGAAATATATAATTAATAGCAATTATGTATAGAACAATGTGGGTCTCTAGTAATTACATGTAAATTCATCTTCATCAGCTTACTTGAAAAGAGAAAATGTGCTTTCATGCATTCCTCTTCCAACATAAAGCCGAGGCTGTCATATTTCATACATTTCAAAGTTAGCATTTCTTTGATCGAAGACAAATAGAGGGAATTAAAATAATGCATGTACCTGAGACCACCACATCATGAGCATCACAACTCTGTAGTCTGAACTCTCAAGATAACGACGTATGAAGGGGAATAGAAACAACACAGCAGCAAGCATGTTTGGTGACAAGTAGGCAACGACTGCCACAATGAACAATGATGTGGAACCTTGACTATTTCCAAACCAACCTTTAATGGTTTGAGCAAGTCCAGCTGGATCTCTGGATGTATAAGCATAAGTAACTGGTAATATAACCACCCAGGCAGCCGCTGATAGGACCTTTAAAAGGTATCTTAACTTGACATAAAATGGCATACAATGTCTTGCCTTCCAATTAAATATCACGTCCAGAACAGCTACAAAGAGAAGTGATCTTTGTTTAATAAAATGCATTGAGCGCTGAATAATAGAGACTCATACTATATCACATACCTTGACCGAGCTTCAATATAGAAGCAGTTATGAAGACACTAAGTACTTTCTTGAAAACGTCAGAATCGAACATCTTGGTTGGGTTTCCATCACCATTCCAAGCAACAATTATCATAGCCTTGACAAGAAACAGATTTTCAGTAATGGTATTAACGAAGATAGCTTCTGGATATAAACATTAAGAGTGGTGATAGTATCAAATACATTGAAGTTACCTGTAAGCATAATATAAAGAAGCTCCACATTCTGTCGAAGCTTCTAAAAACGTGCCAATAGGATCGTATCTCCACAAAATTGACTTTAGCAGCACGTCGATTTCTGCCAACTAGTTTACCATCCTGAATGTCACCATGATACGAAATTTTCAAAATTAGACACTTGACTTTTGTGGATAAGATTTCTCAAAGTGTACAAGGCATCACTGAGATATAGCTTACCCCATTTTTTTCCGACTCACGTAACTTCATAGGCTCACAGAAAAAATCAGCATCAGCGCGCATTGGCCAACCTAACCGGAAGCAATCTACTGACCTAAAATTGTCATGGATATCTTAGTGATAACATCACATGATGCGAATACCTTAACATTAACTTACAAGAAAACCATACCAGAAATATTCATTCAGATCATCATAGTTTCTCCATTGGGAATGTTTTGATTTCCCTACTTTGCTCCATGCAGCTTCCTACAGACCAATGGGTGTCAAACAATCATCTTATGCAAACAGGACGTATGAAATATGGTGAAGTAAATAGTATACCTTTGCTATCACTTCATAGATAGGAGAAACCACTTTACTCAAAAAAGCTTCCTCGTCCCCTCCATAAGCTGGTTTTACATTCTCGCCAGTCATGGGGCTGACATTGCCAGCTAGCATACCATACAGTTCAAATGCCATCTAAAAAATATGTAAATCATCCAACATCAATAATAGCATCAAATTAAACAGAGAAAGCGAGATAATAGCAGAAAGAAGTAAAAAACAGTGCTCCAGGGCTACACAATCTTATCACTGTAGTATTGGTGTACCACTGTTAAATACCGAAAATATTAACTGTAAAATACAGAATTGCCAAAGAAATCATACATGGTGATAGATGTAGCAGAGGCACTCCGGCATGAATCTTAGGTTTGCAGCCTCTCCCCAAATAAGGAGATATAGGCCCATATACAATAATTTACGTTGTTGAACTTCCTGTTGTATTGTTGGCAGCCTATTACAAAGATAAGACAAAGCTATGAGTATCACAACAATAAACATAAACTTACATAATAGGATGGACTGTAACAGGTGATTATCAAATTTTAGCAAGCTTTTGCAATAAGCAAATAAACAGTTGATGTATGCTAGTCCATTTCAGTAAAAGCTAGACTGAAAGAATGATACAAGTAAAGCCTCACCAGAGACTACTTTTTCGGTCCAAGTACTTGCACCATTTTTTGTAGTTCTTGAAGAGTTTCTTCATCACTTCATTCAATGCACGCTCATCCAACTAGTAATACAAACAAGACGCAAATTAATAAACACAGGATGCAATCAAGAGAGAAACAAAGCTAATTAACATACAGGTGGGCAGTTCCTTTGAGCATTGCCTATATGAATTCCAAAAATAAAGTATCGTGTTGCAACCGCTAACTAAGTGCACATTTGAGTATTGTCTCTGTCATGCGGTAACATATTTTTTCTTTGTGAACTAAAAGTTGTGTATACAGTACTAGTTCAAGATCAGGAAAACTGAAAAGCGCTAATCAAAAGAATGAATAAAATGTCATGTCATAAACATGCAACTCAGAGGAGAATAACTGTGACCAACCTTGGGCTGCTGATCAGGTTTTGGGATCTGACGAATATGAACATTTGCGAGCAACAAAATCAGGTGTTCTCGTTGATTTGCCACATTATCTTTCTGCAAATATAAGTTTCAATTAAAGATCATAGTGTTAAAAACACAATCCAACTTTTTGTGAGAACTTCATGGAACTAAATAAGCTGCTAAACAATGGTTACAGTTCTGTTGAACACATGTTACCTGAAACCCAAACATATTTTGAAGCCAATCGAGAATGTCCTCGTCGTTCTTTTTCGTATGATCCCTGGGCCATGGAAGACCCCTCGTGTTACGAAGAGCTACAACAGCAGCTTGTATCTGCAAAACATATAAGCATCTTCATATTAACTATGTAAATAACAAGAAATGTACATAAAACAAGATCAAATAGAAGTTCAAAACACACCTCAGGGTATCTCATAATAGCCTGATTCGCACTATCAGGATCAAGAGGGAGTATATTGTACGGAAGATAGATCTGAGTCTTTTGTTCAACTTTTTTATGTGTTTCCATAATCTGTGGGAATAGTTAGTTAAGCGTTCATCAGACAAGTAACAATAAATTTTAACAATGTAAAATATTCCTAGCGAAGAAAGATTTCTTCGTCGAAAAAGCCTAGAGTTTTCTTTTGCACCCACCTCCTGGTCAACTTCCACTGCTTGCGTCTGATTAACAGCTTTTAGCACCTCAAATAGAACATTAGCGGTCTGGTATGCCTTAGTAAGCTGTGCACTGCAAAACAACAGAAGTTAACTATGCTAATAGAGAAACCAAGATGCAAAAAAGCAGCGTTAATACTGCTTAAGCTTGAATTATTGCAAAACACTCACCGGTCCGCCTTATCAGCAGCACTTTGCAAAGCTTGGATATATTTAGAGTAGTAATGTCGATAAAAACTCTGCATTTCACGTGCATCACTTTTTTTCATCCTTCCAATCAAGGTTGGATCATTTTCCTGTTCATGATAACGCATTTTCATTGATTAAACACCTAAGGTTTGAGGAAAAACAAAGGGACTGAAAATCATTGCAGTTATTTCCTGACAATCAAAAACGGGATTTAGATTTTGAAAGAGTAGTTACCCTTTCTAGACGCTGAAGAAGGGCAGTTTTAAATTGACGGACACCACGTCCACTAGAAGTGGGATCCAGCCTGTGAGCTTTCTCAAATGCATAAAACCGACCTGCAATAAACCATCAACAAAGATTTAGAACGAAAGTGAGAGCCTATTGCAGATGTACATCAAACCTATTACCAACTATGTCTTGTTACTTTTTCGCCAGGCCTAAATTACACGTCACAGTATAACACATTTTCCTCCCAACTAACAGCATTAACAACTTTGTAAGAACCTCCCCGACAGACAGAAACAACGCATAGTATGCACGACACACTTCTTTTGAACAAACAACGAAATCTCTGCTCAAAAAATAAATTGATAGAACCCTAAAATAGCAATCTACACGCTAACTAACAGACATAATGGAAGACCATCGATTGCAGCAATGATAACAATAAACTTCAGCTGTCTATTCACAAATTATAACCTATTTAAAATTCATATATTGCAGCAACGATAACAATAATGAAAAGTTCACATAAAACAGCTTTCGTACTCATCCACACTACTACAAATCCCACATTGCTTCAAAAACCCCTATAATCGTAAGCAAATTATTCGATTTGATTCAACATGACTTCACATATCAATCTCAACAAGCTCCACTAAATACACATACACGATTAAAAAAACAACTTAAGCAAACAGAATCACTTACAGAGATACGCAACCCTAGGGTTACTCGCTTCAACTTCATTCGCAACACGCAAAATCGGCGCAATCTCAACCAAAGACGACGGCACCACCTCACTATCAAATATCGACTCGCCGAGATTCCCCGCCGTCTGCGTCCGCATTATTCTCCGCTGCGACTGCGGCGTCGCTTCCGACATCCCTCCTCCGCCTCCTCCACCACCACTCCCTCCTACTCCACCTCGTGACGTCATCAATTATCACAACAGCTTCACTTCACTTCACTCCAAACATCAATTAAACTGCACAAATTACACAAATTACAAATTAATATATAAATTAAACTCATAAAATAAGCTTAATAAACCCATTATAAAAATAAAAAATAAATAAATAAATAAAAAGTGAGTATAAAATTGATGATTTAAGCTTACATTGAAAGAAACTAACAAGTATATAATTAAAATTTTATATAAAAAAAGTATTTAAAAAAATATATTAAAAAACTGATTATCACACAAATCATAGCTAATATATAAATTAAACTAATAGAATAAGCTTATAAACACATTATAACAGTATATATGATGATTTGAGCTTATAAACTAAACTAATCAGCTTTTTTTATAAAAAAAATAAGTTATGTAAAAAAAAAGTATTTAAAAAAAAGGTGATTATAACACAAATCACAACTAATATATTAATTAAACTAATAGAATAACCTTATAAACACATTATAACAGTATATATATGATGATTTGAGCTTACATTAGTATATAATAAGCTTTTTTTTATAAAAAGTTATAAAAAAGTGAATATATATAAATTTATACGGAGTATATAAAAAAAAAGTGATGAATTGAACTAACATTGAAGAGATAATGTGGATTTGAGTGATTTTAACAAACCCTAGGAGAGAGAATGAATGTGTTTAGTGTGTGTGATGTACTGCAGCAACTTTAAGCTACTTCAGATGAAAGCAAAAAAAGGTGTTGTGTGTGTTTTTTTTAGAGAGAGAGAAGAAAAAGAGATTTGAAATTAAATTTAGATTTTTTTTACTGTTGGTGAAGGGATATATGCTCATGGGCTTGCTTTTGGGTTTATTTACGGTTGTGCCATTTATGTTGGTTTAATGGGTGGGATTTGATGGGTCTTGGGATTGTGTCATCTGAGCCGTTGATTTGAAATATTGTAATTTTGAACGTTTATACTTTTTACTATGTACGAATCCCTAAATATATTTATTTTCTATTTTTATTCTTCTAAAAGAATATTGTGGTTGTATTACAGTAAATGAGTTAATTGGATTCAATTTTTTTACCTTTTTAGCATTTTTTTTTATAAAATTATATCTAGTGATCCGAATCTAAGAAGGTGGTTTATAAGGTTAAACATTTTAATCTAAGAGGTGAGAAGATGAGTTGAGATCTATAACATCCCTTTAATTATCAAAGTCTCAATGGCTCAATCTCAGCCATATATTTTTTTCTCATCCAAGGGTCAAGATTAAACCCTCCTTTCCACACATAAATACAATTATTTTACATACACACCATTACAAAAAATAGATCGGGTCTCTCACCCACCCACCTTCCACCGCCAACCACCCCAACAACTTACCTTTTTCCGGCCACCACCCCAACTACCTGCCTTCCACCGCCAACCACCCCGACCACCTACCTTTTTCCGGCGACATCACCCCAACCACGTGCCTTCCACCACCAACCACCTCGACCACCTACCTTTTTCCGGCGACATCACCAACAACCGCAACAACCTACCTTTTTCCGGCGCCCAAAAAAGATGGAAACTCAAATAAAAACACGAATGGAAGCTCTAATCGAAGAAGATGTTGATATGATTCGAGTTACGAAAGCTGAAAATGCAGATTCAGATCCAGAAGCTCACGCCATTAATGAAGACGCAGATCCAAGAGCTAATCTCGTCGAAAATCCAGGTTTGCATTTGATTAGTTTGACTGCTCTAAGTTTTGTTATAAAATCATACATGATTCGTATAAAAAAGCAGTAATAAATCATTATTGTGTCTCATGGATGATTTAACGTTGAGTCATGCATGATTCAACGTGAATCATGCATGATTCAACGTGAGACATGGATCATGTTGAATCATGCATGACTTAACGTTGAATCATGCATGATTCAACGTTGAATCATGCATGATTTTGTATGAATCATGCATGATTCTATATGAATCATGCATGATTTTGTACAGAATCATGCATGATTCTGTATGAATCATGCATGATTTGTACAGAATCATGCATGATTCATACGGAATCATGCATGATTCATACAGTTTCATTATTAATACGTTTCATTATTATGCTTCAAAACAAGGTTTTGCGTTCTCTAGAAGACGGCCCAGTTGAGTGTACCGGTAGACATTTCATGCGTTACAGACTTTTATGTAGACACATATTTTGTGTTTTGAAGAACATTGCTAAACTTGCAAAGATTGCAGCTGCTGCTGAAAAGGAAGCCAGGAATACTACTACTGCTGATGCACTACAAACAGGAACCAGTAATGCCACAAGACAAAGAACTACCGCTCCTTGAATTGTTTTCTAGTTCATTTAAAAGATTTTTTAGATTTTTTCTTTAATGTTCTTGAATTGGTGTAATTGTCTTAAAACTTTGAGATTGAAATGCTTTGTTTAATGTTCTTTATATTATTCTTTTGAATGTTGTTGAACTGTTCGAAAACTTCTGGAAAATCATACATGAATCATGCATGATTCAGTTAGGAATCATGCATGATTAACTTAGAAATCATGCATGATTCACTTAGGAATCATGAATGATTCATGAAGAATCATGCATGATTCACTAAGGAATCATGCATGATTTATAGCTGAATCATGCATGTTTCATGAATAATCATGCATGATTCATTTTTGATACATCAAAACAATGGCCTTATATGGTTCATGTTGTTGAACTGTTGGAAAACTGTATGGTTCATCAAAACAATGTAAAGTTCTAAGTAAAACAATTAGTAAAAAGAATACATGTCATGTCTTTAGAACCATGAATCATGATTCTTCATGAAACATGCATGATTCTTCATGAATCATGCATGATTCATGATGATTCATGAAGAATCATGCACATGCATGATTGTTCATGAATCATGCATGATTCTTCATGAATCATGCATGATTCTTCATGAATCATGCATGATTCTTCATGAATCATGCATGCATGCCACATGTCATGAAACATACATCTGATTGCATAAGTAAAACAATTAACTAAGTGTATAAAGAATACATAAAAATAACTTTTAAAACTCAAATCAACATAAACATATAAAACAGCATTTTCAAACCATAAAATTTAAGTTGTTTACCAATTACATCAGTTAAACCAACTACATCAAAATATTCAGAAAATTAAACAGTTAAACCAAGCAACTACATTAGTTTAACCAACCTACTACATCAGTTCTATCAAACATCATCCTTTCTTCGATTTACCATCAACATATGTCTTACGATAATCTTTTCCTTTCTGAGCTTGTTTAACAGCCTCTTGCTTCACAGCTGCAACGTCCGTACCAACCTGCGTTTCTTCGTAAGATTCTTCTTTGTCAACCATAGTCTTTGGTGGATCACGCTCATTCCTGTTTTTGATTGCATCAAGAATGATTGCAACCTTTCTCTGTTCGTCATTCTGGCGTACATCTAGATTACGTTGAACTGCACAAAATAAGAAAACAATCAGTTAACTACTAAGAATTACAAATACAAAAAACATATATGATTTCAAAAATATATGTTGAGTCATGCATGATTTATGTTGAATCATGCATGATTCTAGTTGAATCATAATCATACATGATTCTAGTTGAATCATGCATGATTCTAGTTGAATCATGCATGATTCAACATAAATCATGCATGATTCAATGTTGCTACTCTGAAATACATGTTGAATCATGCATGATTTATGTTGAATCATGCATGATTTATGTCAACTCATGGATGATTCAACTAGAATCATGCATGATTCAACATAAATCATGCGTGACTCAATATTGCTACTCTTAAAATATATGTTGAATCATGCATGATTCAAATGATTTATGTTGAATCATGCATGATTCATATTGAATCATGCATGATTTATGTTAAGTCATGCATGATTTATGTTAAGTCATGCATGACTCAACAAATCAACGCACAAAAACAACCGCTTAAACTAAAACAGAAGGTAAATTAAAGCTAATTGGTCCCTTTTTAATCGAAATGCCTTTAACCTTTAACTAAAGTTTAATCGAAATGCCTTGACCTTCAACTAAACAAAAGGTCCCAAAACGCTCTTACAGTTCTTATTAGTCCTTGTAGATGACGAGCATTTTTTATCAACTTAAATCACGCCTACCTAACGCTGATTCTTTAATAAACAACCAGTGACACTATGGTATCCTAAAAATATGACTAAAATAACCTAATAATAATTATAAAAATAAGCCTAAAAGCTTAATCTTAAAATAAGCCTAAAATCTAACAAAAAATAAGCTAATAATCTAAAAAATAAGCCAAAAATCTTTAAAAAAAATACCTCATATAAAATAAACATTATAAAAAATACCTCATCTAAAATAAGCATTATATAAAAAAAAGAAGAATAAAAAAGCTTACCTCGAGCCAAACCTTCTTTAGGATTAGAATCTGCTACTTTTTCCATTACTCAATCGGAAAAAAAAGATAGGCCAGAGATCAATTATTAGGGTTTCAACATTAAAACGGGGTTTTAATCGAAAATAGAGATGATTCGGTTGATCAAAGATGATTGGGGGTGAGCGGAGATGATTGGTGGCGGCGGCGTTGATTAGCAGCGGAGGAGACGGGATCGACTGATGGTGGTGGTGGGTGGGTTTAGAGAGAGAAGTTATGTGAGGTAGGTGTGTGTTTGTGTGTTGAATGAATTGTTTGGGATGCCCGACTTTTTTTTTAATTAAAATGAATGGCTGAGATGAAGTAAAATGGATGGCTGAGATGAGTCCATTGAGACTTTGCTAAAAAATGGGACTATGTTGAACTTTTGGCGTGAGAAGATACTTATAGAATATGCATCAAAAAAAGAAGGAAGGAAACAATCTCAACCATCCATTCAAGTTCCATCTAATGGTCTATATTAATCTTTTTAAATTTAATTTAAAAACCCATTTTCATTCTATTTCTTAAAAATTAAATATATCTCAAACCGTTAATCGTTACGAAAAACTAATTATACCATCGCGACGGGAATTAAGTTATCTTTCTATAGATAGGCACTTCTATACACTTTCGGCAAACTTTTTTTTTTAAAATTTACACATAAAAAATTACATGTGATTCTCGAAAAATTACATGTAATTTTTTTGGCGAGAATTTTTAACACTGTAAATCGTTAACTTTTGTGTGAATTACATGTAATTATGTGTGAATTACATGTAATTTTTGTAATAAAATAGTTTATTAGTGTTAAATGCAAATCACATGTAATTATGTGTGAATTACATGTGATTTTTGTAATAAAGTGGTTAGTTAGTGTTGAATGAAAATTACATGTAATTTTGTGTGAATTACATGTAATTTTGCTCAAATCACATGTGATTTTATAAATAATTACATGTAATTTTGCTCAAATTACATGTGATTTTATACAAAATTACATGTAATTTTGCTTTAAATCACATGTGATTTTATAAATAATTACATGTAATTTTGCTTTAAATCACATGTGATTCATGTAGACTCACATAACTTTACATCTAACTTTCGTCCCATTTGACGCATTAGTCTTTTTTTTTAAGTTACATGTTTTCATAGATTTTTATTTTCAACTTTAATACCAATAATCTAGAAACCAAGTAAATCACATGCGATTCGTGATAAATCACATGTAATTCGTGGTAAATCACATGTGATTCGTGGTAAATAACATTTTCTCTCCATTCCTCACATCATCCATCCTTCCGAAGTGGTCTTGTGATCCATGTATGCTATCTAAAGTGGTCTTGTGATCCATGTATGCTATCTCGTGATCCATGTATGATAATTACATATGAATTTGCTTGCATTACATGTAATTCGTGATAAATTACATGTGATTCAAACAAAAGCACATGTGATTCATCTAAAGTGGGTTTGTTAGAAGAAGTTAAAGTTTTGAAATGTTTGAATCACATGTAATGCAAGCAAATTCACATGTAATTATCATCGAATTACATGTGATCCAATGCAAGCAAAATCACATGTAATTATCATCGAATTACATGTAATTCAAGCAGACAATTTAATATATTAACAAGATTACATGTGATTAAAAAAATCACATGTGATTCATCTAAAGTGGGTTTGTTAGAAAAAAGTTAAGGTTTCGGAATGCTTGAATCACATGTAATGCAAGAAAAATCATATGTAATTATCACCGAATCACATGCAATTCAAGCATAATTACATGTGATTCAAACAAAATCACATGTAATTTAGAAGCCAATTTATTTTATATATTTTACATAAATGAAAACATAATACGTGATTAAAAAAATCACATGTGATTCATCTAATGTGGGTTTGTTAGAAAAAGTTACGGTTTCGGTATGCTTGAATCATATGTAATGCAAGCAAAATCACATGTAATTATCACCGAATCACATGTAATTCAGAAGCCAATTTGTTTTACATATATTTTTTTTGGGTAAAGGGGACTCCACCTCGGTAAAATGAACATATTTTATATTAATGGCAACAAACATTTTAATATATTAACAAAATTACATTTGATTCAAACATTTTAATGTAATTCACATAAATCACGTGTGGTTTTAAAATAATAACGAAAATATTTTTGTCATTTAATAGACGGTTATTTTCATATACTTTTAACGATTTTACAATGTTGAAATTCTCGTCAAAAAAATACACGTGATTTCACAAATCGCATGTGACGTTACAATTCAAATGTGATTTTTAAAATAATTAATCAAACATGAGTTTTCGAGAATTACATGTAATTTTTCGAGAATTACATGTGATTTTTTTACGAAATTTTTTAAAAAAAGTTCGCCGAAAGTATATAGAAGTGCATATCTATGGAAAGATAATTTAATTCCCGTCGTGACGGTATAATTATTTTTTCATAACGATTAACGGTTTGAGAGATATTTAATTTTTAAGAAATAGGATGAAAATGTGTTTTTTTAATTAAATTTAAAAAGATTAATATTGGATGGTGGAGATTGCTTCCTTTGTTCTTTTTTGGATGCATGTTCCTTATAGAACTTTTCTCTTTAATCTAATCATTTTTTAAATTCGGATAAAAGCTATATAATGACAAAGATTTTTTTTCAAAATTAGTAAAATGAAACATTTAGGTTTTTATTATCCATATTAACAACATACTTTCAAACTTTTTATCAACTTGAATCAAACGTCTATACTATTAGTTATTAGTATGGGTGTTGAAAAAGTCACCTCACCCGAGTCGAACCCGAATAAACTTATTCGGGTTAGGTTATTCGAGTCTAAAAAACGTATTCGGGTCAATTCGGGTAGACTTAAATTGACCATAGTGTAGGGTTGGTTCGGGTTTATATCTTAAAGCCTTGACCCAAATTAACCCGACTCGAATTGACCCGACTCGAATAACACTTTTTACATTGTATTAATATTTAAATAAGCCCGTTTTAAAGCTTTTTCCTTATACTCGGGTTGACTCGACCTGAACTGACCCGACCCGAATTGACCTGAACCTGAGTGACCCGAGTTCTAATTAGGCTCGGGTTCGCGTATGATTTTTTAGTCTCAACCCGAGTTGACCCGACCCGAGTTGACACGAACCCGACCGGGTCAACCCGAATCACACCCCTAGTTACTAGTATAATCATGGTTCTAAATAGCGCGTTATGGCGGGCTATATGAAGCGTGACCTTCACGTTATGAAACATACTAAGGCGTCGACTCTAGGCGTAGCGTGCAAAAAAGCGGTATAAAGTGTGATATAGCATGCTAGAGCACGTAGCGTAGCGTGGCGGTTTTTTTTTTACAGATTTACAGGAATTGAGCTTGTTTACTAGTTTTGGGCTATCTACTAGACTTGGGCTTAATAATTTTAATACGGTGATAAATTCTTGAGTAACTACTAGCTCTTTTTTTTTAATTTAAATTAAAGTATTGATTCATTTTGTATCATATAAGGAGTAAGTTATTAATTGATAGATTTAATTCCTTATGTATAACAAACTTTGTAGACTCCCTGTATAAATGTTAATTTATAAATATTTTATGCCACTACATATCACGATCAAAAAACGTCGTAGCTTCGTTATAACTTATGTAGCTCAAATCTTGAAAATATCGCTACGCTACGCTTCACGCTATTTAATACTTTGAGTATAATATACAACATCAGTCCATTTGGTCAACAGTCATTTGCAACATTAATTCTTTATATTAACGAACGTTTTTACTTAAATAAAAAAAGGAAAAAAATTAATTGTTTTACTTTTAAATTAATTTTAAATTTATTTTGTACTAATAAGTTAAGTTTTTTCGTACATTTAAGTTCTTTATTTAACTTAGTTTTATTAATAACGTAAAAAAAATCAAAGTTGAAAAATTATTTTTTTATCTTTTTTAAAAGAGTAAAATGCAATTTATTTAATAAATACGAAAAAATAAAAAAAAACCGAAAAAATTAGAGTAAAAAAACTACCTTTACGTACAAAGCTCTAAACTAGTTTTTCGGATTTTTAGAAATCGTTATTTGTAAGTCTATTGCGCTTTAGTCTTCTAAATATGTACAAATGTTTTTTTTCTTTAAGTTTGAAAAAAGAAAAATAAATAAAAGTAAAAAAAATTACATTTTTTTCTTTTTAGTTATTTAAGGACACCCGTTAATATAAAGAACTAATGTTGCAAACGATCGTGGCTAAATGGACTAGCGTTGTCATATTATAACTAACGGTATAGACGTTTGGTCAAGTTAAAGAAAAATTGAAAGTACGTTGGTGGCATCGGTAATAAAAAAGTAAGTATTTCACTCTGGTAAATTTCGGAAAGTTCGTTGTCATTCTATAACTATTACCCTTTTAGTTTCATTTTCAGATCTTGTCTCAAGTAATCATCATCTATCTAAATTAGCCAAGTTAGTTAGGAGTTAGGACACAACTCGTGCCAATATCCAAATAGTTCTCTTGATTGATCAATACATTGTTTGCGGTGGAGAAATAGTACCCCAACTAAGTAAATCCCAATTAATTGTGTCGAGTGATGTTAGGCTGCTTTTATCAATACCGTGACATTTCTGTAATTCGTCCAATTAAGACCTTTGTCACACACGACGTTGTAAAACCATCCACCCTCAAGAACTTTGCTCACGAAACTTTTCAAGCATCATGCAATATCTTATTATTTAATTAATTTGTGAGTGCGTAAATAAATCTGTGAAGTATATTTGTATAAAGTATGCATTTTAATTGATTCATGAAAATTTTAGACTTTTAAATGCTATTGTAATGTATGAACATGATATTTATTTGTTATTTTATAAAGGTAACTAGGTTATTGACCCGTAAAATCACAGTGTCTTAAGATACTTTTGACTAGGGGTGAGTAGGATCCGCACCGCAAACCGCAAAATCCAAAAACTCACAAAAACCGCACCACATAAACCGCACCACAGAAAAACTGGTAGATCGGTTTAAAGAAAAATAAAAAAACGATTTTGCGGTGCGGTTTCAGTTTTACCCGTAAACCTGCACCACTTAACCCGCACCAATCCGCAAGTATATTTTAATATTATTCATAATAGTTCAAGTTTCAACCATATGTCAAGTATGGCGTTCAAACAAAATTGATGGTAAAAAAGACTTCTTTTTGTGGGCTTTAGTCTGCTATACAAGTTTACAAGTACCAGATAGTATATCAAAAATAAAAAAGTATCTGATATATCATTATCATCAATTGTTATAACATTGGAACTCACTATATTCTCTAATCTTGAATATGGAGCAGCTAAAACAAGTTTTATATCTAAAATTTTATAATTATTCTAGATCTAAAATTTGACTCCAAAGCTAAACCCTTCTTGTTATCTCCTGGTAAGACATTTTAATTATGTTTTAAGTTCTTTATATTTAGTTTTATTATTCATAATTGTATGATTGGTTGTTGAACTTTTACCATGTATCATATCACAAGCCCTTTAATCTTTATTCCAATTATTATTAATCAATTACATATCTTGTTATAGACATCCGTGTGTCAATGTTAATTTGAAGAAGGGTTTTTTATACTAATATTTACTTTGTGTTTGTGCATATTTGGTTATATGTTATTAATTTTTTTGTATGACCATCTGAGATTGATTGTTATTGACATCTGATGATCAATTTGTGTTTGTGAATATATGGTTATATGTTATTAAATTTTTGTACCACCATCTCAAACTCTTTATATCACTTCTTTAGTTGATGGTTATTTATTCTTGGTTTTTTAGATGGAAGAAGGCAATGAGCAAAATAACGTTCATGTTAAAGCACTTGTTATCGATGTTGATGAACCAGTTATCGATGTCGACCAACCAGTTATCGATGTTGATGAAGGCATTCAAGGCAATGAGGAAGATGAGGAGGTTCGTAGAAGGAGATCGCTTGTGTAGGATCATTTTACATTCGTAAAAGGTGCTATGAAACATAAATGTTCTTATTGCAAAACCTGGTTAGCTTCTGGGACGAGAAAGCATGGTACTAGCGCCATGGGTAGTCATTTAAAATTCTCGTGCCCAACTTCACCAGTTTATGTAAAATTGACAGATAGGAAGAAACAATCCACGCTCAGTTTTAAGCCACCAACTGTCGGGCATTCAGGGGGTAATATGGTAACTCACTCTTTTAGTCAAGAAAAATGTAGGAAATCCCTTGCTAGAATGTGTATAAAAGACAACCAGCCTTTTAGTATTGTTGTTAATGATGAGGGGTTTAGGGAATTTGTATGGGATTTGAATCCTGAATTCGAAATACCATCTAGGTGGACCGTAGCTAGGGATTGTTTATCTTTATTCCAAGAAGAGAAAATTAAACTCACACATCTTTTAAAAAATCACATAGTGTGTCTTACTACCGATACGTGGACATCCGTTCAAAACTACAATTATATGTGTTTAACGGCCCACTGGATTGATGAAAAGTGGAACTTGAATAAGAAAATTCTTAATTTTTGTCAAAGAGCAAATCATAAGGGTGTGACGATAGGAAAGTTGGTTTATCGTTGTTTACAAGATTGGGGTATTGATTGGGTTTTTACAATAACAGTTGACAATGCTTCTGCTAACGATGGTGCAATTAAATTTTTAAAAACTCTTCTTAAGGGACCTAATTCGGTGTTGGATTGCAAGTATTTACATTTAAGGTGTTGCGCACATATTATCAATCTTGTTGTGAGATATGGTCTTGAAGAGCATATAAATTCTGTTGACAAAATCCGAAATGCAGTGAGGTACTCGAGATCATCACCTAGTAGGTTAATTAGCTTTGAAGAGAGTGTCGAGTTTGAAAAGATTGATTGTGGAAGAAAACCATGTCTCGATGTAGATACGCGATGGAGTTCTACATTTCTAATGCTCGAAACAGCTTTGAAGTTTCAATCTACATTTGATAGGTAAACAATTTAGCTTATGATCTTTCTTACATTTTATTGTATACTAGTAGCGTGTAATTTAGCTTCTGATCTTCTTATCTTCTATTCTTTAGAACGGGTCAGCAGTAGCTTATAACTAGTAGCGTGTAAACAATTTAGCTTCTGATCTTTCTTACATTTATTGTATACCAGTAGCGTGTAATTTAGCTTCTGATCTTCTTATATTTTGTTCTTTAGAACGGGTCAGCAGTAGCTTATAACCAGTAGCGTGTAAATAATTTAGCTTCTGATCTTTGTTACATTCGTTGTATACCAGTAGCGTGTAGTTTAGCTTCTGATCTTCTTATTTTCTGCTCTTTAGAACGGGTCAGCAGTAGCTTATAACCAGTAGCGTGTAAACAATTTAGTTTAGCTTTTGATCTTCTTATTTCCTGCTCTTTAGAACGGGTCAGCAGTAGCTTGTAACTTGCTTGGTTTATACTTTATAAAACATTAGACTTGGTTTCTACAGGCTTCAAGTTATCGATCCTAATTATCGATCTTACTTTCGTAGTAAAGTTGAGGATGACGGCGAGGATAGTACTAAGATTAGAAAGCGAAAAAAGAATGATAGAGTTTTAGGAGCTCCGGACGAGGGTGACTGGGAGTATGCAAGGTATTACCTATAATTCTTTCTATCAAAACATGATATGTAAGTAACATAGTATGTTAACCGACTGTTTTAAAAAACAGGTCAATCATGGAGTATTTGAGCATCTTTTTTAGTGTCACAAAGAAGATTTCGGGTTCAAAGTATGTTACAGCTAATTTATTTTTTGGCGAGCTTGTCACAATGTACGCAACAATATCACAAATGTGTGAGCATACTGATGAAACAATTAAGAAAATGGCATTGTCGATGAAAGATAAGTACGATAAATATTGGGGATAATTTGGATAACATGAACTATTTATTGCATGTTGCATTAGTTTTAGATCCGAGAAACAAGTTGTACTATCTTAAGTATTGTTTGGGATTGATATATGGGGAACCTGAAGAAAGTGAGATGGATATGTTTGCAAGTGATGACGAGGACATTTCTAAAAGAGGGCAGGTTGTGAAACGTATGAAATCTACTTTAACCGAGTTGTATAAACATTATAAGATGAAATCAGACAAGGATAAACATCAAAACACACCTGTTGCATAAACATCAAAACACACCTGTTGCTTCATCTTCTACACCTCATACTTGTGTTGCTACTCGATTGAAAATGGACATTGAGAGTGGTTTTGGAAAGTATATGGAAAAACGAGAAGGGATCAAGAACATTAAAGTTGATATCTATTTACGTGATGGGACTGAAAAAATGGATGAGAAATTTGATGTCTTAGGTTGGTAGAAGCAAAATTTGGAGAAATTTCCTATTTTATCTCAAGTAGCTAGGCACGTTTTAGCAATGCCAATCTCTACGGTTGCCTCAGAGTTGGCATTTAGTACCGGGGGTAGGGTTATTGATAAGTTTAGAAGCTCACTTACCCCCCAAAACCGCGGAAGCTTTAATTTGTACTCAAGATTGGTTTCGATGCACGCTAGCTGATGTAGAAGATATGCAAGTTAACGACCAACAACTTGAAGACCTTGTGGAGAATTTGGCTAAAATTGAACTTGGTAAGAGTTTATATATTCAACTACTTTTTAATTTACTAATGGTCTACTATTAGCATTATATACTATAGTTGAAACTTAATTAGTATGTTCTGCTAGTAGTTTTTTTACTACTAATATGTTACATGTTTTATGTAGAGATGTTTTCAACCGGGAAAATGCCATATAATGAGTCTCAGTCTAAGTGAATGAAGATTTGAGGAGATTAAAAGACAGAGAAGACAACAAGAAAGTGATGATGTTCTATCTTTTCAGACTTTTGATTATTGATCATCTAACAATGCATGTATTTTGAATTGTATCCCTGCATGTAACTTATAAACTAGTGTGTTGTCCCATATTTTAGATGATATAAGATAGAAATAAAGAAGAAAATAAGATGGTTCTAGAGAGAGAAAGTAGTGAGAGAAAGTAAAGAGAAAGAGGTGATTAACTTGGCAAATTAGATTAAGAATTATGAGAACATCCACCCTCCTAATATGATAGGAGGGTACTTATATAGTCCACCCACATGCGGGCTCTCTAATGGACTATATTGTTTTGGGCCGGGATTGAATAAATGCTTAGTACCTTGAAAGAGGCCTTTTAAGCTAACCATCAAGCCCGTAATGTCACGACTATTTTAACTAACTATTACAACGTTCTAATAAATATTACAATATAAACCTATGACCGAACATTCTTGTTTGACTCAATATTTTGAGGCTAACAATCTCCCCCAATGTGAGGTCATTCCTCTTCGATATTTGGAGTTCAATGGAGATTATGAATTTCGTCATAAGGGAGTCTTGAACGTGTAATAGTAGTGTTGTTCCTTCATGCTATGATCTTTGAGCCTTTGTCGTTGTCTTTTGACTTTGTCTTTTATCTTGAGATCTTCAAATTATCTTGACTTGTCTTTGCCATCTTGCGATCTTGTGACTTTATCCACATGCTCATACTTTGCACAATCTTGAAAGCTTGCTAACAATCTCCTTTGAAGAGAAATAATTCCTCTACATTAATTGATAAGGAAGATTTTGATCATCAGAGTTGCGGAAGTCTTTAGCTTTCTTGATTGTTGAATGTCTTTGGGCATGCATGAGTATGTGGTTTTGAATCTTCGACTTTGTTGAATACACCGTAACCCACCTTCTTGAGACAAAACATAGACACGGACTGAATGGCTTTGACATTCGTCCTAAATCGGTAGCGTTTTACCTCCGGTCGGTGAAGACCGTTACACGATATTAAATATCGTACCTGTGATTAGGTAGATTCAATTAAGAACCTCCTTGACAGGGTTTCGCGGCTGTACTAGCTGTTCTCTTTACTCGACCGTCTCAAAGCAAGATTGCGAACATAAAGAGTGAATCAATTGGATAGATATCCGCTTGATTAAAGTCGTCAATTCAAATTCCTGGAACAAGTTTGATTCATTAAGAATCTTACCATTGTTGCTTTCCAGTTGACACAAGCTTGATTCATAAAGAATCTCGCAAGTTACCTACCGTAGCGCTGTTTAATGTTGACGCTAGAAGGATTTCCATTCTACACTATGAATATTAATAAATACCACTCTGAATGTTCTGGCAAGACCATAAAGATATTGCGTAGAAACCTGAAACGAGTTTGAATCAATTCAGAATCAAACTACTGTTGCTTTTCAGTTTTACATATGTTCAATTCTAAAAGAATCTTACACATGACCTACCGCAGTGCTGTTTGATGTTAATAATGGAAGGATTTCCACTCATCATTGTGAATACTAAGTAGTATCACTTTGAGTGTTCTAGCAGTATCGCAAGGATATAGCGTAGGACTCTCTTGATCTTCATCCGTGTGTCCTAACGATATTTGATTGATCTATTGGCTCTAGACTCGATTTGTGCACTTTTAGTGGTCCGAGGCTTGAGCAGATGCCACCTATTCAATATTAACTAACTCGGAGTGAGAAAGTCAATGGAAGTCGTGTTGATCTCCGTGACAATAAAACAAACTTATTTTGAGAGAAGCCTGAGGCAGTTGGGGAAGGGTTGTGCATTACATCACTGGGTCCATGATGCGTTGTCTTCATGATGTGTTGACCCGGTTTCTGTCTAAGTTGTATGGAGGGCTTCTTTCTTTACACCCTTTATCCTTACATTTCTTTTTCATTCTTCAACCCCTTCAATGCTTACCAAGTCATCATTAATAGCACCTTGTTGTGATTGTTCCAGTGTTATCATCAGTACTTAGTCGGCATTCAGCTTCGTTCACATTCTACTCCATCTTTCCTAAGGACTTCTAATAATCTATTGGATTGTCCCTGGGAAGATCCCTCCGGTTCTGGTTGGATCATAGGACTTAAACTTAACCACCCTTTTGACACCAATAACGTCGTGAATTAAAGATGTTATGGGTATTTGATCGTAACCATGAGTGCTTGAGTCTTTAGATCACATTTTAATCAAATTTTCTCCCTTATCTCTAATATATAAAATCGTTTGATATTAGAGATATCAAATTTGATTAAAATATATGTTGAAAAATAATCTTGAAACTTTTCAAGAGAAAAATGTGTCAAACTTAGCATGAATTTGGAACGCTCCCCCTCAAAAATTGATCCAATAGAATTGTCATTACGAGGATATGATCCACATTAAACTTTTGAGGATAGGAGTTGTTGAACACAAAATTTTTGAAAGATTTTGAATAATCATTGAAAAATTCTTGAAAAAATTACGTTCAACGCTTTTTGAAAAACTCTATTTCTTTTTGGCGAAAAAAGTTTTTCTAAAGCATAAACTTGAGTTCGTAGACTTTGAATGTCTTGACAAATCCACTCAAGTGTAAGAAGATTGAACTTCTTTTGCTGAGGGTAAGAGCACGAAATCGTACACTCCCCCGTGAATATAGATCCGGGTTATAATCTGAAAGTGATTACAAGCCATGGTGTTGAGCTCAAAACTTTTAATGTTTTGTGACAAGCTCAACCCGAGATAGATTGCTCTACCCGTTGTTGGAAATATTGTCCAAAGGAGACAATTTCCTTTATAAAAGATAGAAATGACATGTTTTGAAAAATATTTACAACTTTCATTTGAGCTTTATGTACACACTTGTGTCGTTATTAAGCGACATTTCTAGGTACGTCCATATTATCGATACTGAAAGACATGTCGAGAAGAATCTTTTTGGTATTTTGAAAGATTTTTTAATTTTGTATTTTGCTTTTTAATAATATTTACAGGTAGATGTTTGATAGATGAATTAAGCAGGCTTCTTTGCCAGAATCTCCAGTTCTGCTGGAGTCAAACATCTCATACCAATTTGCCTAACTAGATACGCAAACCTCTCTTTTGAAAGAGCTTTTGTAAACAAGTCAGCTAATTGGTAATCAGTTCCAACAAAGTAAAGTTCAACAATACCCTTTTCAACTTGTTCCTTAATGAAGTGATATCTGACATCAATGTGCTTCGTGCAGGAATGCTGTACCAGATTGCAGGATATGGCTATGGCGGACTTTGAGTCACAGTACATAGGTACTTTATCAAAGTGAAAGCCATAATCCGTGAGTTGTGTTCTCATCCAAAGAACTTGAGCACAACACGCACATAGAGACACATACTCCGCTTCGGCTGATGACAGTGACGTGCAATCCTGCTTCTTGGAAGACCATCCCACGAGCTTATCTTGACCTAGAAATTGTGCACCACCAGAAGTACTTTTGCGTGTATCAAGACATCCAGCATGATCAGAATCTGAATAGGCCGTTAGAAAGAAACCAGTTTCCCTCGGATACCAGAGTCCCATGTGAATGGTATTCTTAAGGTACCGAAAGATTCGTTTAACCTCCTTGAGGTGCTTTTCAGTGGGTCGTGCTTGATATCGTACACAATAACACGTAGCATGTGATATATCTGGTCGGCTTGCTGTTAAGTATATGAGGGAGCCGATCATTGAACGATATCTCGTTTGATCTATGGCATCTCCCTCCAAATCAACATCTAGGGATGTGGTTGATAATGGTGTTCCAACGGGGTCACATGATGACATACCATGCTTTTTGATTATCTCTTGACAATACTTAGCTTGGTTAATAAAGATACCACTTGGGGATTGGTGAACTCGAATTCCTAGAAAGAATTTTAGTTCGCCCATCATTGACATTTCAAATTTGTTGTGCATGAATTTTTCAAACCATTTTGAAAATTTTGGGTTTGTAGACCCGAAAATAATGTCATCAACATAAATCTACACAAGCAAAATGTCACCCCATATTTATAAGTGAACAAAGTTAGATCAATGGAACCTTTTGAGAAACCTTTGGAGACCAGAAATTTCGAGAGCTCGTCGTACCACGCCCTTAGAGCTTGCTTGAGTCCATAAAGTGCTTTGTGGAGACGATACACCTTGTCAGGATAATGAGGATTGACGAATCCTTCCGGCTGCGTGACATAGACTTCTTCCTTCAAAGGACCATTAAGAAACGCCGTCTTTACGTCCATTTGATAAACGATGAATCCCTTATGTGCAGCATAAGTAAGAAAAATCCTGACCGCTTCCATTCGAGCAACTTGTGCAAATGATTCTTCAAAATCAATACCCTCTTGCTGGCCATACCCTTTAGCCACTAGCCTAGATTTATTCTTGATGATCGTGTTCTCTTCATCCATCTTGTTTTTCTAGATCCATCGAAGATTTAATGGTATTACATCGTATGGCCTGTCAACAAGTTCCCAGACTTTAAGTCTTTCAAATTGTTGAAGTTCATCCGTCATCGATTCAATCCAAGCATGATCAGCCATGGCTTCTTTGATGTTTTTCGGTTCAGATGAACTCACGGCGAGTGCGAACATACAAACATCAACATCGGTTCCAAGTTGTCGTCTTGTACGAACATGCTGTGAAGGGTTTCCAATTACTTGAACCAAAGGATGATCTTGGGTCCAATGATGTGTTGAAGGATGTCGTTAATAGAACGTATGCATGTTTGACGGATCAACATGGCGAGTAGAAGACTCTCCAGATTCGTGTACCGGTGTACCGAGTGGGTTGATAAATTCGTCTTCGTCATTTAATGCATTGTTTGATTGATTTGTGTTCTCATGAGCAATGATAGTAGTTGTGGATGTTGTAGGAGCGGTTGTTGATGTTATATTCTGAGGAGGTAAATCTGCAGCAACCCGTGTTGAAGTAGATGATGTTGTATCCTTTTGTTGACGATGATCGGTATCATCATTCTTATCATGAGTGACCGCGGAAGACTTCAATACAACATGTTTCTCCCCCGTGAAATATTCATCATACATTGGTCCATATAACATTTACAACTCTTCAATTGTCGTGTTTACTGTCATATCTGCTCTTGGAACATTTTCAGGAACCAACTTTGAACTTGACGGTTCATTGTTGTGGTCTTGAGTTCCGAGTTCCGTGCGGTTGTGAACGGAAGTCGTTTGTCATTGTGGATCGGGACTTAAACTGTTTTGTTCAAGTGCCATTTCTTGTAATTCATCAAATCTGATATGAATAGTCTCGACTATCAGTTTTGTTCTCTTGTTGTAAACTCTATATCCCTTAGACTGAGTTGCATATCCCACTAGAATACATGCATCACCTTTCTCTTTCATCTTATCTAAATTTTCACCATCTCGAATTATGTAACAAGTACAACAAAAAACATGAAGGTGTTTGAGTGAAGGTTTTCGATCATGGATTATGTGATATGGTGTCTTTTCGTGTCTTTGGATAATTAAGGATCGGTTTTGTGTGTAGCATGCAGTTGACACGACTTCGGCCCAAAAGTATAGTGGAAGTTTTGAAGCGGATAATAACGTTCGAGCAGCCTCAACTAAAGTACGGTTTCGTCTTTCAATAACGTCGTTTTGTTCGGGTGTTCGAGCTATAGATGTTTCATGTTCAATTCCTTCAGCTTCAAAATAATTTCTCAGAGTTGAATTCAAAAATTCTGTACCTATGTCAGTACGAACCACTTTTACTTGAGCTTGAAGACCACGTTGTATCAGTTTAAGGAAGCTGATGAGAACTTCGGGTGTTTCATCCTTGGATCTCAAGAAGTGAGTCCATGTGTACCTTGAGTAATCATCGACAATTACCATAACATATTTCTTCCCATTGATACTTTGAACACGCATGGGACCACACAGATCTATATGGAGAAGATCTAACCGTCCTTTAGAGCTTGGTGTAGTCTTTGTTTTGAAGCTACTTCATTTAGCTTTACAAATCTCACAAGAAGAACAAAGATGATCTTTGATGAATTTCAAGCTTGGAAGGCCTCTCACAATATCTTTCTTAGAAAACAAGTTGATGGTATCAAAATTAAGATGAGATAAACGTTGATGCCATAACCATGCATGAGTCGTTGAAGCTTTAGCCATGAAGCAAATTGGAGTTGATGAAGTTGTGTCTTGTAATGAAAGTGTAAAGACCAGTACCCCGTGTTCCGGTAAGTAAGTCATTCCCATCATAATCACGAACAAAACATGTCTTCTTTCTGAAAGAAACCTCTAAATCTGCATCACAGAATTGACCAACCGAGAAAAGATTGTGATTGAGCCCTTCGACGTAGTATACCCTTTTGATCATTATATTCCCCTGAACCAAATCTCCATATCCTAGGATCGGTGCAAATTGATCATTTCCAAATCGGACCGTACCCAGGAACTTCTCCACGAAGTTAATTAGAAGCTTGAGATTCCCCGTCATGTGCTTCGTGCATCTGGAGTCTAGTATGAAGAGAATTATTTGTATCACCTCCAAAAGAGTTAGAACACGATGAAGCATTTGCTAAATTGGATACCATAGTAGTTGTGATTGTAGAATCAGTAGTTTCCTTAGCAACTGTTAAAGGCATACTAACACTCGTTGTCACATTTTTTGTCCTAACTTTAGGCATCCATTTATATCCTGGAGGACATTGATTAGCAAACCACCATTTCCAAGACTTGCTAGCAGACTCATATAATTCCGTAATTCTGCTTCTAGGGTTCTTAGTGGCGGAGTCTGATGTATTACTTTTCTTAGTGGGGGTTGCACCAGAATGATTCACTTTGCTTTTGAGTTTACTAGTACTAATAGGCATCGTAACTTGCTTCTTTGTTCTAGTATCTACGCCTTGGACATTATTGATAACACACATAGAATGATTAGCATTAGCACATTTTCCACATTAGACACAAAAAAATTTCACATTCATAGCATTCAAATCATTCAAATCATTCAAATCGTCATTACACGCGTTTACAAACTTTTTATTCTTAAAAACATTCAAATTCCTAGGGTGTTCATCTACTTACTTCATCTTCTCTTGACTCTTGTGTTTCTAGACCTTATGATTCACTTGATTGCTCTTAAGCTGAGGCCGACTAACACTAGCAGTGGAGACTACTCCTGTAGTAGAAGACACACGAATATTAGTGTTTCTAGAAGTCTGAGGCGAGTGACTAACTTTGTTTGTGGGTTTAGTGGTCATTCTATACATCCCTGGTTTAATCACATTATTGTGCTTAACGCTTGGTTCTATAGCATTCCTTATGGGTTGAGTATGTGGTAACCTTTCCTTTCCATCCATCTTGGGGGCAAACACAGGTTTTGCAAACGAAGAATTTGAGAAAGCAGATGGTTTTCCCAAGATAGAGGATCTATTCACTCTAGAGGCATTAGGTTGTCTAACAACAGGTTGCTTAACGCTAGGTTCCACAACTTTCCCACCCATCTTAGCAACGAGTTTCTTCAACTCTGCTATTGCTATGTCTTTTTCTTGTAACTGAGCTTTCAAATCTGAAATATCAAGACTTTTTCGTTTAGTAATCGACATGACTCAGATAATTTTACTTTCAAAGGTGTATCATTTGAAAAACTGCCAACTTTCTTTTGCAAAGCAAGTTCAAGTGAGGGATACTGTTTTTGAAGATAATCATATCTATGTTGAAGTAACGAAAACTCTTTGTTGTCAACTTTATTCGAAAGCTCAGTTTCAAGACGTTCACATTCTTTAACTTGATCAAGATATTTGCATGCAACATCAGAATATTCATCAATATCAGCACAAATGTAACATAAACACACATAATATCTTTTGAGAGACATTCATGTAAGAGTAGATCACATGCGGTAGAAAACTCGTCTCTTTCAAGTTGATGATCGTTCACTTCTTGTTCAAGAGATTCCACATATTTCAAATCATCAAACATTTCTTGCTTTATTTGTGTTTCAAATTCCAAAATATGTTTTTGCGTTCTTTCCACAAGCGGAATCAAAATACTTTTCACAAGCACAATTATATCGTGAGGAATTTCTTCGCTCCTTTCGAAAGTTCACGTTTTTTCCAGTCATCATCAACAACCTTTTTGAAATTTTCAATGTTACTCTTGAGAATACTAAGTGCTTGCTTACTCTTGCTTACAGAAGCTTTAAATGGCAAGTATTCAATAAATTTTGAAACATTAGTTTTCTTAGTGGCAAAAGCTTGTCTCCATTTAATTCTTATTTGTTCACATTCGAAAAATATTTGCTCACGAGTTTTCTGTGTTTGCGGTGTGAAAAGACCATAAAGACTGTTTTCATAAGCATAATTATATGGTTTAACGAATTCTTTATTAACTTTTGGTATACTCTCTTCTTCCAAATCATTTGTCTCTTCACTATCGGGCCTAACAACAGGACAATCAAGATCGGTCCATTGGGACTCATCAAGATATAAGTGTTGATTTTTAGATTAAGCTTGCTCAAGGTACTTAGTAATTGCAAAACTAGGTCTATCCTTGAAAAACGAACGAGGTGCTAACATTCTCATGGTTTGAATGGATTGATTAGTTTTGTAAACAATTTTATTGTAAAAATCAAGTTGAGTTTCAAGTTCAACCATTTTGTCGATGTCATTTGCTTGTTTAGTTTTGAAATCCTTTTCCATCTTTTCAACCACAACTTTCTTTTCATTAACAAGTTTAGTTTTATCCTCTTGAAGAAAAGCATTTACTTGAGTTAGCTCATTGACTTTAGTAGTTGCGACGTTTAGTACTTAAAGAGGTGTTATAATTACGTTTCTCTTGTTCTAGAAGTTTAAGAGTTTCGTTATATTTCTGTTGAAAATCGTCCTTCTTAATATTAATTAAACACCCTTTGTACCCCTCAATCTCGTTAGTCTTTTGAAGAAGCTGAGCTCTATAGCTATCAATGGTCTCACTAGATTTAATTAGAGCAGCTTTGCATTCTTCAAAGTTTTGAGTGAGCGTAGCGTTTGCCTTCTCTAATTGCTTTTGACTCTTTCTAGTTTCTTTGACATCTTTTTGTAAAAAAGCAATTAAGTTAGCAAGCGCAATACGCTCCTCGACATCATTATACTCATTTGCATGTTGATCATCCTCAGACTCATTATTGCACATGTATGATGAATTGGGTGTGGTATTGCTATCAACCATTTCCATCATACATGTGTCATTAATGGCTTTGGGTAGCTCAGAATGCTCATGAATATTACCAAACACATTATATTCCTCTTCAGTGTGTACCTTATCGATTGGCTCAGTATCCAAGATAGGACCATTGTCATCTTCAGTGACGTTGAGAACTTCTTCAGTGTCTGCCATGTACGAGTAATGTGCTTCAAGTTCTTGGTCGAAGGCTTCATCATCAGTATCATCAAGCATTGCTCCTTCCTCAGCCGACAATTTAACCCCAACTTCCATCTTCTTGCAAAGCAGCATCTTTTCCTTATGATAGCCAGAGTCCCTAACCCGTTTCGGCTTCCTACATTCCTTTGCCATGCGCCCATAGCCTTGATAATTAAAGCACTGAATCCCACTTTGTTGAACCACTTGAGTACCATCAGTTTCCCTATTCCCAGCAGCAATAGCAATCCTCTGAGCATCATACTTAGCAGTTTATCGATCATACCGAGCAGAACCCTCAACATGTGTTGGATTACGTCAATCATACCTTGGAGGACTTTCATCACGTTGACGTGTGTCATACCTTCGAGGAGTCTCAACATATTGATTCCTTGTATTTGATGATGTTCGAAGATTGTTATTGGTGGGTTTGAAGATTTTCTTGTAGGTCTTCATAATGAAAGCAATTTGTTGCTTCATCTCCCTATCCTTCTGAGCTAGTTCTTCATCACTGTCCTCTTCAGATGATGGCTCAGGTGATGGTGATGGTGCTCTTGGTTCTTTGTCTCGTGATCGTGTGGGAGCAGAATACTTAGATGAAGTGGAGTATCTTGGTGAGGAGGATGTAGTGGAGTACCTTGGTGATGATGATGTAGTGGAGTATGACTTTGGAGCACGAGAGCGATGATCTTGAGTGTGTTGAGTGGTAGACACCAAAGCAAGTGGATTGGCAGTCTTTGCTATCCTTTCAGCTCGAAGTTCATTTGCCTCATTCTAAAATTGTTTTAAATTGTCAAAGAGGGTGTGATAATTGACCTCGTCTAACTTACTTTGTTGTTTCACCAAAGTTACAAATCGTGTCCACTCAGGTTGAAGTTGCTGTAGAAATTGCACATTGACTTGCATGGTGGAGACTTGCAAATTGTTTCGTGTAATGTCATTCATCATCTTGTAGAACCTTGAGTAATATGAATCAATTGATTCCCCATCCAATGAAGTAAACTTACCAAAGTTCCAGAACAAGTTAGTTTTGACATCTTGCTTGTTAAGTGATTCACCTTGTTGCAAACGTTCAATGGCAAACCACATCTCTTTAGCAGTAGAGCATGCATCAGCCGTTGAGTAAATATCATCTCCAATCCCACTTAGAATCAAATAGATTGCTTCTTTCTATGCGTCAATCCAAGCACGTTTCTCTTTCGAAGTATTCTTATATGTTTCCTCAATTGTTTGCTCATCAGTACCAGTCATCGAGTCGGTTGCTGGAATTGTAGGAATGGTTATTGTAGTGGGGGTATAGGGTCCTTCTTTGATGCAACATCGAAGAACATCACCATTGGGCTTAGTGTCAAGATATCAAAGGAATCGTGATTGCCATTGTGCATAGCGACCCGTCACAAGCATTGGTGGTCTTTCTTTGTTACCCGCCACCATGATGTTGTTGTTTGTGACACGATACTCTTGATTAGAATCCATTGCGAGATGTTTGAAATTGTTGAAGTGAAAAGGATCTTAAGTAGATGTGTTGTGATTGTTGTTGTCGAAGAAAAATGTTAAAATCCCCTAAAGAATTGTCTTCACAAGAAACCAAAAATTCTAAGGCCAAAAACACACGAAATTTTTTTCACTTTCGCAAAAATAAAATCCTTTCGTAGAATCCTTTCGTAGAAACAATCCTTTCGTAGAATCCTTTCGTATAATCTTTTCGTAGAAACTTTTCGGAGAAACCGTTCGTAGAAACCTTTCGTAACAAAATCCTTTCGTAGCAAAACTTTTTGTAACAAATTCCTTTCGTAGAAGAATCTTTTCGTAACAAATTCCTTTCGTAGCAAAATCTTTTCGTAACAAATTCCTTTCGTAGAAAAATCTTTTCGTAACAATTCCTTAACAGAATCCTTTCGTAGCAAAGACCTTTCATAACTCTTTTCGTAACTCTTTTTGTAGAAAGTTTTGGTTCGTAGAAACTTTAGGTTTCGTAGAAAATAGACTTCGTAGGAAAAAACCTTTCGTAGAACAAGGCTTTTGTTGAAATCATTCGCTGAAACCTTTCATTGAATCTTTTCGTAACTTGATTTCCTTTCGTAACTTAATTCCTTTCGTAGGACTTTCGTAACTGAAAGCTTTCGTAGGAAGCCTTTCGTAGAATCCTTTCAAATAATCTTTTCGTAGGACAAAACTTTCGTAGGAATCCTAAAACCCTTTTACGAAAGGAAGAACAACCAACCTCAAATCAATCCAAAATCAAACCGTAACCCAAAATCAATCCAAAACACCCCAAAAACTTGTGATTTTAACCACAATACCAAATCTAAATCCCTACCACAACTTTTTAGGTGATTTAAATCAAGATTTGAGCTCGAAAAACACTAAAAAAATTTAATTCGTGAAGATTTATGATTAAATCACACAAATCAAATCAATAACAACAACCAATCACTAATCTACCCCGTGGCGATTGATACCAAATGTTGTCCCATATTTTAGATGCTATAAGATATAAATAAAGAAGAAAATAAGATGGATTCTAGAGAGAGAAAGTAGAGAGAAGGAGGTGATTAACTTGGGAAATTAGATTATGAATTATGAGAACATCCACCCTCCTAACATGCTCGGAGGGTACTTATATAGTCCACCCACATGCGGGCTCTCTAATGGACTATACTGTTTGGGTCGAGCTTGAATAAATGCTTAGTACTTTGAAAGAGGCCTTTTAAGCTAACCATCAAGCCCGTAATGTCACGACTATTTTAACTAACTATTACAACGTTCTAATAAATATTACAATATAAATCTATGACCGAACATTCTTGTTTGACTCAATATTTTGAGGCTAACATAGTGATTGTGTGCTTCTTGTCTTTGAGCCTTTAATCAACTACTTAGTTTATCATCTTGTCTTACAGGTTATATAAGTGTTTTCATATTAAGCCCAAAAAGGGTTCAAGCCCAAAATTATATGGATTGTTACAGTTTACAGTTTATTAAGCCCATTGAGTTGAAGCCCAAAATTACAAAATTGTTATATGTGGTGTGGTGCGGGTAAAACCGCAAAAACCCACACTAAAAACCGAAAACCACATAAACCGAAACCGCAAAAACCGCATGGTTTCGGTTTCAGTTTATCTAAAATCCGCAGTTGCGTATGTGGTTCGGTTTAAAACAAAATCCGCACCAAACCGCACCATGCTCACCCCTACTTTTGACTATTTATATAAAAGATCAATTTGTAGTATAATGTAGATAAATTACATTTTAGATGTATTAATAGAAAATTTTATTGATAAATTACGATACAAAGACATTATTGAAACACGATAATTGGCATGTGAATTTAATTCTTTATGATATATATAAGTTCATGATATATCTCTTTGAATAAGAGAAATAATCAAACAATAACATAAAAAAAGTCTGTAATAACAAAACACACATGACATTTTAGACTAACTTTGAATATTCACAACGCATGCTCTATAACAATTAAAAAGGCAAACCACATATCATAAATAGTCGTTTATTTTTGTGGGCTAATCTCAAAATAAATCTAGCAACATTTCCATGAATATAGGTAATGTACAACATTAATCATGTCTAAAACAACTAAATATTAAGGATTTAAGGATTGTGATAGCTATAACCGAGAGCTTGTTTCAACTTAATCAATTGAATATGATAGTTACAGTCAAACCCATAGACATAAAGATTTAAGCATATGAGTGCAGTAGTAGCTTTGAAGACGGTTTACCAAATTACTCTAAGATGACTTTCATAACCGTCATCAGCTGGTTTGAATATGTCTTATACCATCTCATCCTACTCACTAATGTTCAAAGCAACATTAACTACCTGATGAAAGGAAAATAATTGGTTAAGAATAATATAAAAGTAAGGAAATATGCTTAAGTGATTTAAGTTGTTGAGACTGTTTAAATGTTTATATGTTTCTTTTGCTTCGCCTTATTACAACGTACAACTTTTTAAAACATAAACAAATGACAAACACCACTTTTACCAAGAACATAATAAGCAAATCATATAGCTGAATATTGTAATAGCCTAAAAAGAAGAAGTGGTGTTCACCTCTGAATAGAGTTTCACCTTGCCCTCAACGAATCTTTATGTCTAGCATTGATATTCATATAAACATATCAATGCTATAAATAACAATGTCACATACTGGAAAAGGGTGAATCCACCGCCAATACTTACGACATTAGACCATGAGGGTACGTTTGGTAGAGAGAAACCAAAAGAATTGAAATTAAGTAGAGAATGTGATTTTAGAGAAATGGAAATGATAGAGTATTACTGATCAACTCTATTGTTTGGTAAGATTGAGAATATCAACTAAGAAATGACAAAAAACAACATTTGAATTCATATCAATAAAACAAAACTTTTGCTAAGTTTACAACAAATTAATTAAACAAATATAATATAACTCAAGACATAATAACCATTAAAAATTACAAAAACAAGCAATTCAAGATCTATGTTAAAAAAAGCCATTCAAGATCCATAAACATAAAAACACTACCTAATAATTAAACATCATAGGTTTGTTGTTGGGTTAACAATTCAAACACCACTTGTTAAAAGAATAGCAATCTTTAATCACAGCCGATTGAGATAAAATGGACAGAAATTGAGAACCATTATTCACATTATTACCGATCTATAATGGGGAGAAGAGAGAAGGTTGGAGGTGTTTTAACTTTTTTATGTTTATGTGCAAGTCACGTGACCATTTCCTTTTATACTCATGACACAAATTTAAATTCTCCGTGTTTTTGTTAATATCCATCTCAAAAGTGATGGAATTGGCTGTAGTGCAATTTTAATTCTCGAGAATTAAAAAAATTTCATGTTCTGATTTCTCTGCTTTACCAAACATGGGATATCAACCCAGTTCTATTTCTTTGCCTTCATTTCTTTGTACCAAACACACCATGAATAATTCTCCTTTCTGTCTTCAACCCTTGCTTTGATAGCTTCTTCAGATTCTTTTGGGACACACGAGGGAGGATTAATAGAAATATACCCTAAACTTGAACATTTTTTTAAAGAAAACAAAGTTATAACCAAATATTAAGTTTCGATATAAGTATATGATAGTTTTAATGTGTTTATATTGTTAATATCTGCTTAAAAGACTAAAAATACCATCCCCGTGAAGAAAGAAATAAGTCTTATTGGGTAAATTCACATAAATTATTTTTAGTTTAATTTTTAGTTTTCTTTTTTTCCCAAGACCCGCATACAAACTGAAGGTTTATAAATATCAAAACAATTATATAAAACCCTAAACGAGATTAAAGCACATATAGCGGAAGCGATTTAACGAGATCATAATAATAACACAATTATAATTAATCGAATTAGGGTTACATACCTTTACGCTAAAGCAATTCCACAAGACGAAGAACGAATCACCAATTCGGGTCTATACCGTAATATACCAAGATATAGTCTCAAGTAAGACTATATTACGATCTTGTACACACGTAATACAACGAGCTAACCGTGATTCTAGCACGTGAAAACCGAGCTACAACGCTTGTATTTAATCTACCCAACAACCCTAGAGAGGGGCTAGGACTAGATTACGTACACAATCGATCAACCAAGAAAACCAACCGAAACCCTTCGTGGGTCTTGCCTTGCAATCGAACCAAAGAGAAAGGAGGAGAAAAGATTTAAGTTATGAATATTATGAGGGATAAGGAGGTGTATGTATAGGCCTCAACCCATTGTAGCCCAAGATAAATAAAAGGCAACTTTTGCCCCCCCCCCCTTGGAGCCCATAACCGACCGACCAAAACACCCCTTAGGGGTGTTCCGGAATCTTCCAAACTTCTTTCTTTATATATACTTACTATATATTTATTTAACATTCGTTAATACTTAACTATTAATTAATTAACGATCGTTAAAGTTATACAGTTACTTGCTCGGTTTAAATTAATAAATACATAAATATATTTATTAAATAAATTAATAAATACAATGAATATATTTATTAATTAAATTAACTCTTTACGTATTGTGTGTAATCCCGTAATCTCGAGTCGATCCTATCACACGACTATTAAATATAAGTCGATAAACTTACAGCTCCCACTTGGACATATTTCGAATATCGTGATTACATTGACTAGCGCCTAATTACACTTAGCAATGTCTCTAGTACAACTCGAGTAAGGTCTCCTGGACAAAACCTTTTAACGATTCTACATCGTTATTATTATTCTTTTATTTCTAATACAACGTTAATAAGGATATGGATCTTAATCATTCCTTTCATTAACCATTCTGTTTCCCGTTCTCAGATTCAGCAAGATTACCAAAACAAATTTGGGTGTGGCCACATAAACATCTTACTAATCCCACAAGGGGCCCAGCTTTATTAAACTCCAAAACGAAACTGGAGGAAATAAATTCCATATTGACTACGAGCAAAACTTATAAATTTTGTAACACTTCTGAAAATAATCCTTATAGCTACCAGTTACGTTTAGCGTTAGATTATTCCACAGAGATGCACTAGATTCGTTACAGTTTTCTGGTATCTCAAGTCTACGGATAAATATTTATTTTTACTTAATGACAAAGATCCATAAAGTAATAACATATAGTTGGGATAAGTCCTATATTCGATTCATCGAATATCATCCAAAATCGATCAATATACTTTCAAGTATACTCTATCGCTATTTTGATTTCTCCTAGTTTAATAATATTCCCATATTATTAATCGACAACGGACATTTAGCATAACAATTTATTCATGGATTAAAACATGTAAAATAGGATACACTTATTAAACAATAAAAATAAACGAAGCCCAATCTTTATTTCATTATATAATAATGTCATAACATCCTTTATCCAAATACTAATCACAGATTTATTGCATGAGTTCGCTAGCTAGTTGCAGCCCAGTCACTTTGGCATGCTTAACTACCTTTGGTCTAGGCAAAGCCTTAGTTAAAGGATCGGCTACGTTATCATCTCTGTGAACTTTTATCAATTTGATTTCCCGAGCTTCAACTTGTTCTCGGACGTAGTGATGTCTACGCATAAAGTGTCTGTCGCCTTTCATGACTCCAGGGTCACTGGCAAATATTATTGTGGCATAATTGTCATAACATATATCTATAGGTTCTTTAATTGAAGGTATCACTCCAAGATCTTCAATAAACTTCCTAATCCAAACAGCTTCCATTGTAGCTTCTGAAGCAGCCACGTACTCAGACTGAGTAGCATGCATTGCAATCGTTGTTTGTTTCTTGCTCTTCCAGTCAACTGCTCCTCCATTGATAACAAAAACGTAACCCGTCTAAGACTTCGTATCGTCTTTATCACATTGCCAGGACGCATCACAGAAACCTGTAACATTCAATTTTGTGTCTGGTTTCCCTCCATACACCAAAAACATATCTTTCATACTCTTCAAATACTTTAGAATATGTTTAACAGCAGTCCAGTGGAGCTTCCCTGGATTCTGTTGGTACCCACTGACCAAGTTATGAGCAAGCGTCACATCAGGCCTTGTGCATCTAACAACATACATTATAGATCCTACCAGCCGAAGCATAAGGCACCTTCTGCATGTATGCCCCCTCTTCAGGAGTTGATGCATCCATCTCATGACTCAGATTATGCTTAACTTCCATAGGTTGAAAACCTTTCTTAGAATTATGCATATTATACTTCTTCAAAATCTTATCTATATAAGCATCTTGACATACAACAATTAACCGTCTTTTCCTATCCCGATAAATCTTAATTCCCAGAATGTATGCAGCTTCTCCTGAATCCTTCTAAGAAAAACATTTACCAAGATAATCCTTAACAGCTTTAAGTCTTGGAATGTTACTTCCCATGATTAATATGTCATCAACATATAGGACTAGAATACTACATCACTCCCACTAGCTTTGCGATATACACATGGCTCATCACGATTCTGAATAAATCCAAACTTTTGTATTTATTCGTCAAATCTTTTATTCCATTGACGTGATGCTTTCTTCAAACCATAAATGGATCTTTGAAGTTTGCACGCATGTTCTGGATTCTCAGGATCAACATACCCTTCTGGTTGTTGGATATAGATGTCTTCATCTAAGCGACCATTCAAGAAGGCAGTTTTAACATCCATTTGCCATATCTCATAGTCATAGTATGCTGCTATAGCTATGAGAATCCTAATAGCTCTTAAGTCTGCTACAGGAGAAAATGTCTCCTCGTAGTCTACGCCAAAAGTTTGAGTAAAACATTTAGCTACTAAACGAGCTTTATAGGATTGTACTAGTCCGTCCATGTCTGTTTTCTTCTTGTATATCCACTTATGTCTCACTATTTTAGCACTCGATGGTGGTTCTACAAGAATCCAAATATCATTTACTTTCATGGATTTCATTTCCTCATCCATAGCAACCATCCACTTATCCTTCTCAGGATCAAGTATGGCGGATTTATAATTAGCGGGTTCACTAAGATCCCCTAACTCATCATCATCCTCTATGTTAAGACACATATTGCTAATTTCGTTTTTAATCCTTGCGGATCTACGCAGAGGAACTAATTCCGGTGGAACCGCCAGACTTTCTGGTTCTAAAGGAATTACATCGCTAGTGTTTTCAGAAGGTAATGTATCTATATGACTCTCTTCAAGATCATAATTTCTCCCACTGAATTTTTGATTAACAAGATCAGATTCAAAGAAGTCTCCATACCTAACAACAATCACTTTGTTCTCAGGTGGATAATAAAAGTAGTAACACATAGTTTCCTTAAGGTATCCTACAAAGATACATTTTATAGATCGTTGTTGGAGTTTGTCACTCGAGTCACGTTTCACATATGCCTCGCAACCCCAGACCTTTAAATAAGATAAATATGGCTTCTTGCCATGCCATACTTCATATGGTGTCTTATCGACCTTCTTTGTGGGAACCATATTTAAAATGCGAACAACAGATTCTAAAGCATAATCACAAAAGGATAAAGGTAAAGTTGTAAGATTAAACATAGATCGCACCATATTCAATAATGTACGATTTCTCCTTTCACATACACCATTTTGTTGTGGAGTATAGGGAGAATTAAGATGCTGAACAATTCCATTCGCACTTAGATAATCTATAAACTCTTGACTTAAATATTCACCACCTCTATCAGAACGAAGAGCTTTAATATTCTTCCCTAATTGTAGTTCTACTTCTGCTTTAAACACTTTGAATGTTTCAAATACCTCATGTTTATGCTTAAGTAAATAAACATAACCATAACGGCTATAAACATCCATAGATGTTAAGAACTAGTTAGCACCTTTCCTTGATGTATGTCTAAGTGGTCCACACACATTAATATGTGTAGAAACTAGAAGGGGGGGTGAATAGTTTCTTATATTTACTTGTTAAATGATGGTTTTCAAAAAATCCTTTTTCAAAAACTTAGGCTTGAGGAAATATGTGAAATCTTCTTATGTACAATATGAACAATGATAGTGTAACTAAACTAATAATAACTAATGTATATTCACAAAGAATAAAGAATGTAAAGAGTTAAGGGTAAAGAAAGATCAAACCGAACACCAAGGATTTATAGTGGTTCGGCAACGAAGCTCACTCCTCGTTCCTACTCCACTCCTCGAGTACTCCTTACTCGAGAGTTCACTACACAACAAGCTCCTTATGGTGGAGAAAATCGTACACGTTGCTTAACCAATTTCCGACTCTAAGCTAAAAGTCGAGCCCTAATCGTAGCTAGGACCAATCTACACAACTATACTTAGTTCATACACAACTTCCAAATAGACACAACTACTTTGATCTTCACAACTATGACACAACAACAAATGTATAAGATTTGATCTTCAAAGGATCTTTGGTGGTGGACTCAACACTTCACAAGGATAGTGTTCTTCTCTTTGCACTTGGAGAGGAAGGGATGGATAGAATAGATTCACTTCTAAACAAGTAGTAATCAATCAAATGATCAAGGATTTGAGTGATTTAAGAAGTATGTTTGAATCTGGAAATTTATGTGCAAAAGAGGGGAAGACAAAGTCTGAGAATGGTCCACTATTTATAGGACAAAGGGCCAACGGCTATATCTGCCCGCGGTTCCTTATCTCAGCCGGCGGTACCTTATCGATAAGGAACCGCATAGGCACTAGGGAATCGCCGGAGTAGACTCCGCTCCCTTTTTGTCCTTTAGTGGTGGAGGTCTTATCTGATTATAAAATATCCTAAAAGAATATTACAAATCAAAAAAGAATATGCCATTTTCAAATTTTCAAATATTTAATTTAATAAAACATTTTCTTAAAAAGAAAGTTTAATAAAAAAAACTTGTCACACTTAATAAAAAGTGAGTTTTAAGAAAAGATTAAATCACTTGATCACTTAAGGTTAGTACTTGTATATTCACACCTTAAGTGAAAATGGGTAAAATGAAAAATACTGAACTCAAGAATTCGTTTTTCGTTGTTTTCGTGAATGCTTGTTTTTACTTATTGTCGTAATTAAAACTAAGCGAGACCGAAAAATACAAGTAACGTTTTTAGGCATTATTGCATTAACAATCTCCCTTTTTTGATTCCAACAATACATAAACTCAATCACACAAAAACAAGATTTTCGAAGACGAATTTATTCATTTCTCCCCCTTTGTCGAAGCAAAAAGGTTGCACAAGTCGGTGTTGAAGAGACGGACTTTGCAAAGACTCCCCCTTGGTGCTTACTCCCCCTTGCTTGGGGCACCGAGGAATCGAGATATAGTGACAAGCTACATAGAAGGGTTAGTTGAACAAAAGAGACAACCAATAAGAGATAGCTATAGGTCACAACAAAAATAAAATAAAAAGAGAAGAAAACACAAAGACTAAGATCCAAGTGAAGTCATGTATTAAAAAAAATCATACAAAGATGTATGAAAAAGGAAACAAGCCAAAAGCATAAATCTAATCCTAGTTAATCTAGAATTCTAAGATTCGCTTGAATTAGATGTCTTGTGGATAAGCAACCAATGCTTATATGAAAGACAAGGTAGTGGCGGAAGGTGGTGGTGGTGGCTTGGTGGAGATCTCATAATCAAAGTGAAGAGGATGCTTGATTAAGAGACTCTTGATGTAGCTCAACTCCTCATAGATGTGTGCTATAGCAAGATGTTGATATTGACAACAATGACAATATGTCCCATGGTGCATGACATTATCATGAGAAGGAGGAAGAACACTAAAGGGTGGTGGTGGAAGAAAAGATGTTCCACAATCAACATTCTTGGTAGGAGAGATGTGATTAAGAGTGTTCTTGGGTGAATTTAGATTGAAAGTGTTCTTGGGTGAGTTGGGATTGAAAGCAATTGGGGAAAATGGAGGAGAATCAATGCTTTCATGAGGAGAATAAGACATTTTAGGATGTGAAGTATGGAAAAATGCTTATGGTTAAATAGGGAAGGCTCAAGGTATTCTTGGGATGGTCAAAGGGTTGAAACAAAGATTCCTAAAAGTGTTGGAACAAATTTAGAGTTTCAGAAATACCCGAAAAAGGAAGCATTGTACGCGGTTCCTTATCACTTCGGGCGGTTCCTTATCGTTAAGGGACCGCGGTTCATATATGGAACCGCCTACAGAGGCCGTGTTTTGGTGGTGAAGGAAGATTTTTCAATTCAGCAAATCTTATTTTTCTAGTCTAACTAATCATAGGGATATACTTAAAAGCAAAGATAGACAAAGAAAACACATACAAACTCACCAAATAGAGATTTGACCAAAATACATGGATTTTAAAATAAAAATCGATGTAGGAGGTGTGTAAGACAAGACCGTAAGTCACGACACAATGATCCTCCATGATTCTATCTTGTTCTTACTATGTTTGAGAGAATCATACATATGCATTATGTAAGCTCGAGATTAATAGCAAGAATCTATGAAAAACGTTTTTAGATTGAATTAACAATGTCAAAACATTTCTCGACCATTTTCGAAAGAGACTTTGAGAATTTTGAAAAGGAGAAGAGAGGATTTTCAAGAAGAGTTTAGGAGACTCAATGACTCAAAGTGATAAAAGACTCAAAAGAAAATAAGAGACTCAATAAAAGGAAAGCAATTAAGGAATATGTTCCATTAATCCTAGACCTAGACGCAAGTAATTAAAAGGTTCCCTCTTAAGTGGCTTAGTGAAGATGTCGGCTAAGTTATCCTCGGAGGGTACCTTCACAATCGAAATGTTCCCCTTTTGAATATTATCCCTAAGGAAATGGTGGCGAATTTCTATGTGCTTGGTTCGCGAATGTTGCACGGGATTCTTGCTAAGGTCTATAGCACCTTTATTGTTGCACATGATGGAAACATCATCAAGAGAAATCCCGTAATCAACAAGCGCTTGCTTCATCCATAGAGCTTGTTGGCATGCTTTTCCGGCACTCACATACTCGGCTTCCGTGGTAGATATCGCAAGAGCGGTTTGTTTCTTGGAGAACCAAGAAGTCAAACAACAACCCATGAAGGTACAAACTCCACTAGTGCTTTTCCGGTCCACATAGTCTCCCGCATGATCCGAGTCCGCGTAGACAATGGTATCTACGTCGGTTCCTTTAGGATACCATAATCCTAAATGTATAGTGCCCTTAGTGTATCGGAAGATACACTTAACCGCTTCAAGGTGAGAGGTTTTGGGATCCTCTTGGAAGCGAGCATAAAGGCAAACACTAAACATGATATCCGGTCGACTTGCCGTTAGGTACAACAAACTACCAATCATACCTCTATATTTGGTGTTGTCTACCAACTCACAATCATCATCTACGGTGAGTTTAGTATCCGAGGCCATTGGGGTCTTCATTGGTCTAGATTCTTCTAATCCAAATTTCTTTAGCATTTCTTTAGCATTTCTTTAGCGTACTTAGATTGACTAAAGAAAATACCATCATCCAATTGTTTAATTTGGAGTCCTAAAAAGAAGTGAAGTTCTCCCATCATACTCATTTCAAACTCATCATGCATGATTTTGGCAAAGTCATCACATAATTCTTGACAAGTTGAGTCAAATATAATGTCATCAACATATATTTGCACGATTATGAGGTGAGAACCTTTCTTCTTTGTAAAGAGCGTGTTGTCTACCATCCCCATGGTGTACTCATGTTTAACAAGAAACGCTTTAAGTCTATCATACCAAGATTTGGGTGCTTGTTTAAGACCATAAAGTGCCTTCTTAAACTTGTAAACATGATCCGGTTTCTCAAAATCAATGAAGCCAGGAGGTTGAGCCACATATACCTCCTCATTGATCAAACCGTTAAGAAACGCACTCTTTACATCCATTTGTTGAAGCTTAAAGTCTAAGGCACAAGCGTAGGCTAAAAGGATTCTAATGGATTCTAATCTTGCTACCGATGCATATGTCTCGTCATAATCAATCCCTTCTTGTTGATTATATCCTTGAGCTACAAGTCTAGCTTTGTTACGAGACACAACACCATTCTCATCTAACTTATTCCTATAGACCCATTTGGTTCCTATAATGGTAGAAATTCTAGGTGGAGGAACAAGTTCCCAAACATCATCAGCAATGAATTGATTCAATTCTTCTTGCATCGCAATGACCCAACTCTCATCCGTCAAAGCTTCTTTAACATTCTTTGGTTCAATCAAAGAGACGAAACAAAAGAAGTTGCTTTGGTTTTAGACTTGAGATCTTAGGGTCCTTTGATTTAAGTTACCAATGATATTATTGAGAGTATGATCCTTAGACTCCTTAATGTTTACTTCATTTTCAACACTAAGGTCTTCAACTCCTATTTTTCTAACCTCTTTGGCTTTAACTACTTCTATTTCATCCAAGTCATCATCAACCAATGGTGGTGTCTTGGGTAAAGGAGGGGTTTCATCAAATGTCACGTTAAGTGATTCTTCAATTACGCCCGAGGTTCTATTGAGGACTATGTAGGCTTTGCTAGTTTGGGAATAACCTAAAAATATACCTTCGTAAGACTTTGGGTCGAACTTGGTAAGGTAGTCTTTGGTGTTGAGGATAAAGCACTTGCTTTCCAAACACCCTAAAGTATTCCAATGAGGGTTTCTTACCTTTAATAATCTCATAGGGGGTCTTTCCTAGAAAAGGTCGAATAAGAATTCAGTTGAGATTATAAGTCGATGTGTCCACGGCATTACACCAAAACTTTTGAGGAAAAGATTGCTCGTTTAACATCGTCCTACTCATCTCTTGGATGGTCCTATTCTTCCTTTCAACTACCCCATTTGATTGTGGAGTACGAGGAGCCGAGAAGTTATGCGTAATACCATGAGCTTCACAAAAGGCACCAAATTGCACTTCATTATCAAATTCCCTACCATGATCCGTCCTAATAGAGACAATTGGACATCCTAGTTGATTTTGAATTCTTCGACTAAAGATTTCGAAATGATCGAAAGCTTCATTCTTAGATGCCAAAAATCTAGTCCAAGTGAATATAGAATAGTCATCAACTATAACTAGGGTATAAAGGTTACCTCCATAACTCCGTATGGCGGAAGGTCCAAAGAGATCCATATGTAGGATCTCTAAGCACCGAGAGGTAGAAACCAAATTCTTGGCTTTGTGACTTGAGTGAACTTGCTTTCCAACTTTGCAAGCATCACAAAAGTGACTATCAAACTTCATCTTGGGGAGGTGTCTTACTAACTCCTTAGAGACTAAAGATTGAATTAAACGCATATTAGCGTGACCTAATCTCCTATGCTAAAGAGTAGAACTATCATCTATAGTCGCAAGACATATGTTGTCTTTTGACTTCTTATTGACCTTCATGACATAAAGCCCATGCTTTCTAACATCTTTTCCAATGACCTTTCCATCTTTTACGATTTCACTGTCATGTTCCGAAAAGATGACCTTACACTTATTGTCACAAATTTGACCTATACTTAAAAGGTTAAACCCTAAATTATCTACGTGCTCAACATTTTCAATGGTCATGGAGTCAAGAGAAACCATACCTTTGCCAATGATATTACCACGTAGACTACTAGCGAATGTGACGTTACCTCCATCATATGCTTTGTAGTGCGAGAACAAACTTCGATTACCCGTCATGTGTTTAGAACAACCACTATCCTTAATCCACTCATCGGGTTCCAAATTAATTCCCAAGCATATCTAGGTAACAACACACAAGATTAAACATTTGGTCCCTAATATCTCATGGGTCTAAAATTGTTAGTTCCAAACATCCCTTGCATTTGGTTGGGATGCATGAATAGAGGAGGGGTTCCCCATGGGGAATAAAATAGAGGAGGATAATAATTCATATAACCATTTTGTTGTTCATTATTTCTCCTAGGTGTATTTGATCTTGGTTTAGAGTTGTGGTCATTCCTTCTAGGTGTTGGAGTTTTACTTCTAGGTCGTGAATTGTTTTGACTATCTCTTCTAGGTGTTGTCGTTCTACTTCTAGGTCTAGACTCATTCCGTACTCTTGGTGGAGTAGTGGATGGTCTTGATAAACTTCTATTTCCCATTAGAGGTTTACTCAAGGGCTTATAGAACTTATCAACGGCATTGTCGTCAAGTATGGGTAATTTGACCTTGTTAACAATAAGATGCTTTGGTTGTTCACCTAAATTTGACTTTTCTGAAAGTTTAGGATTTTCAGCAAAATCTCTTTCTGGCCGCGGTTCCTTATCTAGGGCGGCGGTTCCATAGTGATAAGGAATCGCCCCATACAATCTGGGATCGCGTACAACAGGCGATTTTTCTGAAAATCTGACTTGTTTAGGTTCACTAGTTGATGCTTCATTTGAGTTAAAACCTATACCAAGTCTTTCCTTAGAATGAATTTGTTTGTTTAACATATCATCAAGAGCACTAGTACATTTCATGAACTTTTCCAATTTAATGGAGGTGCTATTGAGATCTTCATTCTCTAATCTAAGTTTCTCACAACTTAAGCAACCTAAATCAACTTCTTTATTTTTCTCAAGCTTGTTTAATTTCTCCCTAAGTTCATTGATCTCATTTTTCAAGCTTAGTTTTGGTTGATTTTAAGGTTTTGTTCTTTTCTATGAATTTAAGGCTAAGTTTGTGTAAATTATCATATTGGCCTTCTAATTCAATATCATCTAAGGTGGAGCTATCATTGCTATAATATTCGGTTTCGGAATGTACCTCTTTATAAGTATGAGCCATAAGATATTTCTCCTCTTTGGGGCTGTCATCAACATCTTCACCGTTATCGCTCCAAGAACCACTAACGAACGTCGTGTGATTCTTATCGCGTGAAGGCTTTGGACAATCACCAATCAAATGATTTGGATCACCACATCTAAAGCAATTCCTATCACCTTTTTCTTTATTGGCAAACCGATTCTTTGATAATGGTTTATTGTCATTGTTGGGTTGCCTCACGTGTTGACCTCGTCTTTTGAATAACTTCTTAAAATTTCTCACTGCCAATGCATACTCCTCGTCATCGCTATCCGAGGAACTATCATGATCGCTTTGTGCCTTCTTGGCTTTGAGTGCAAGAGACTTCCTTTCACTCTTGGTTTTTACCAATTCCGAGTCCTTCAAAATGATCATCTCATGAACCTTCAAGTTGCCTATGAGTTCATCGAGTGATAAAGTTGAGAGATCGTTTAATTCTTCAATCGCCGTGACTTTTGCTCTCCACTTCGGATGTAAGGCCCTTATAAACTTCCTAACATTGTTCTTGTTAGAAAAACCTTCATCAAGTGCTTTTAGACTAGTAATAATAGTGTTAAATCTAGCAAAAGCACTATCAATAGTTTCATCTTCTAAGATGACAAATTGTTCATATTGTTGGACAAGAAGATCGATTTTGCTTTCTTTGACTTGGCTATTACCTTGGTGGGTTACTAAAAGAGTGTTCCAAATATCTTTAGCGGTTTCACACATAAAAATCCTTTCATACTCTTTTTTTGGTAAAGCATTATAAATCACCATTTTAGCCTCATTATTTTTCGAAAGTTTCTTTTTAGTATCGTCATTAGCTTTGTCAAAAGTGACCAATTATTTTGTTTTAGAAACTTCATTAAATTGATAAGGTAAAAAATCACCATTGGTAATAACATGCCAAGTATCTAAATCTTTTGATTTCACATAAGTCTCAAATCTATTTTTCTAATAAATAAAACTATCGGTTTCAAAAAGTGGTGGTCTTTGCATAGATTGCCCTTCTAGGTACTTGTTGGAATCCATAGATCGATTCAAGTTTTAAAATACAATATACTTTAAAAAATATTGAGCAACCTCTCTCTGATACCAATTGTAGAAACTAGAAGGGGTGGGGGTTGAATAGTTTCTTATATTTACTTGTTAAATGATGGTTTTCAAAAAATCCTTTTTTAAAAACTCAGGCTTGAGGAAATATGTGAAATCTTCTTATGCACAATATGAACAATGATAGTGTAACTAAACTAATAATAACTAATGTATATGCACAAAGAATAAAGAATGTAAAGAGTTAAGGGTAAAGAAAGATTAAACCGAACACCAAGGATTTATAGTGGTTAGGCAACGAAGCTCACTCCTCGTTCCTACTCCACTCCTCGAGTACTCCTTACTCGAGAGTTCACTACACAACAAGCTCCTTATGGTGGAGAAAACCGTACACGTTGCTTAACCAATTACGGACTCTAAGCTAAAAGTCGAGCCCTAATCGTAGCTAGGACCAATCTACACAACTATACTTAGTACATACACAACTTCCAAATAGACACAACTACTTGGATCTTCATAACTATGACACAACAACAAATGTAATTTGATCTTCAAAGGATCTTTGGTGGTGGACTCAACACTTCACAAGGATAGTGTTCTTCTCTTTGCACTTGGAGAGGAAGGGATGGATAGAATAGATTCACTTCTAAACAAGTAGTAATCAATCAAATGATCAAGGATTTGAGTGATTTAAGAAGTATGTTTGAATCTGGAAATTTATGTGCAAAAGAGGTGAAGAGAAAGTCCGAGAATGGTCCACTATTTATAGGACAAAGGGCCAACGGCTATATCTGCCCGCGGTTCCTTATCTCAGTCGGCGGTACCTTATCGATAAGGAACCGCATAGGCATTAGGGAACCGCCAGAGTAGACTCCGCTCCTTTTTTATCCTTTAGTGGTGGAGGTCTTATCTGATTATAAAATATCCTGAAAGAATATTCCAAATCAAAAAAGAATATGCCATTTTCAAATTTTCAAATATTTAATTTAATAAAACATTTTCTTAAAAAGAAAGTCTAATAAAAAACTTGTCACACTTAATAAAAAGTGAGTTTTAAGAAAAGATTAAATCACTTGATCACTTGATTAAGGTTAGTACTTGTTTATTCATACCTTAAGTGAAAATGGGTAAAATGAAAAATACTTGAACTCAAGAATTCGTTTTTCGTTGTTTTCGTGAATGCTTGTTTTTACTATTGTCGTAATCAAAACTAAGCGAGACCGAAAAATGCAAGTAACGTTTTTAAGCATTATTGCATTAACAATATGTATAAGTCCAAGTAGATCAGTATCCCTTTCAATATTGCTATTAAAAGGTTTCTTGGTCATATTTTCATAGATACAAGACTCACATTTATCAAATGATTCATCATTGATACTTTCCAAAAGACCTTCACGTTGAACCTTTTGTATACGAGTCTTCCCAATATGGGCAAGTCTATAATGCCAAAGATAAGAAGAGTTCTTGTCAAACTTTCTCTTCTTACTCATGCTAAATACATATTTATTATTCTTGGAATTCATTATCATGTATGTCTATTTCAAACACACCATTCACAGAAATCACATTAAAATAGAAAATACCATTTTTTCAAACACAAATTCCATTATTATCAATCGTGTGAACAAATCCATTATTTAACAAACAAAAAAAGGAAATAACACCCCTAATAATTGTAGGTGCATAATGACAATCATTTAATCTCAGTACTAAACCCGAAGCTAAAACTATATCTAAAGTTCCTATAGCTTCAACCGCTGCTTGTGTGCCCTTGCCCACTTGCAGATATTGTTCCTCGTAGGAAAGCTTCATTTCCAGATTAAATCCCTGCAGCGTATTACAAATGTTAATACCGCATCCCGTATCATATACCCAGGAATTTAATTTGTATGTTAAATTGAACAATTCAATCATAAATAAAGTACCTGAAGTTGCAGCGCTCTGCCCAGACTTCTTCTTTATTTCTCGCAATTCTTCGAGGTAAATAGGACAATTCCTCTTCTAGTGACCACTTGCCTTGCAATGGTGACAAGTCTCATCCTTTTGAGATTGACTCTTCTTGACAAAGTTTTGTTTAGGTTTCGAATAAGTCACAACTTGTTGCCCTTATTACCCTTGCCTTTGCCTTTCTTCTTATTCGCTTGTGGTTTTGGCTTACTCACTCTACCTTTTTGTATGGTTAGTACAGAAGGCGTATCGGTAGATGCCTTGTCGTTTAACCCCTTTTCATAGTCAATAAGCATTGCATGCAAATTATTAACTGTCTTCCCCGTGCAATGCATATTATAGTTTCTAACGAAATCATTAAAGTCCTTGATAAGGGACCTATTGATTAAGTTGATAGCCATATTATGATCATAAGGTTGTCCTAGTGCAATGAGTTGTTCCATATAACCCCTCATCTCCAAATAATGGGCACGTACAGACTTTCCTAGAGCTTGCTTGCAGCTATGCAAAGCATCTACCAAGTCATAGATCTCCACAACTTGTGGCTTTTCGAACATAGCCTTGAGCTCATCAAGCATTCGCTTTGGTGAAAATAGCTCATACTTCTGTTGAAGTGCTGGAGCCATTTTTCCTAACATTAAGCAAGCCACCTCCGAGTGCTTCTTAATATTAGCAGCGTGTTCAAGCCTTTGCGCATCAGATGCTCCTTCAATAAGATCCTCCAGATAGGGAATAGTCAAGATATCGATAGTACCCGCTGCTCTCAAGACAATTCTTAGCGAGCGGTACCAATCATTGAAGTTTGGGCCAGTAAGTTCATGACGTTCAAAGAAAGCTTTGAACGGGGAACTTATCGTGTTATTGGTGGGTTGAGCCATTTCTACAGAAATAAGTTCAAATATTAGTATTTTCGATAACAAAATACTTTCAAGAAAATAAAATTACCTCGGTATAAAAACCATATTATTTTCCTTGAATTCTAGAACTATATTGACATAGATCCATTACATCAGTTGATCTGCTAGTAATGAATGTACTCAACACAGCGACTTGTCGAAGAATTCAACTGACAAACAATTTTCAATTTCTAGATATTTAAGGGATTTACATTGCCAAAAAAACGTTTTGCATTATAAACATGTTTCATCCCTTCTGAATGCATTAAGTTTCCAGATCTCACTGAGTAACTTAATTAAGTCGTCTAATCTAAGTAACGTAAAACCATCATACGAATTCTTATTCTACAAACGGTTTTCTCTCCATCACAACATCGCCCAAAGATCTCATTTGATGACGAAGTAATTTCAAGTGTTCGTCAAATAGGAGCATTCGACTTAAATTTTAAGGGTATAAATTTTGATGTCAAAATCAATGTATGGAGAAGCATGCATACAATATCCATAGCATAAGTTTAATAAAGCATTTAGTAAACTTTTTCACGAGATTAAATTTCTTCATAAATTGGTATTGGTTAAACCAATTAAAAAATTTACCCACAACTATTCACAACGTACTTTGCTAGAAGTCAGCTACGCACAAAGCAATACTCTTATTCAATGTGTTTCGGATGTGAATTTGTGGTAAATCACCCTTAAGGTATAATTCAATTAATAAACGTAGGTAATTTCAATTTGACGCACAGGCGAGCCGGGAATTTGGTCAGCGACTAATGGCATAACACCTCATTCCTTAACAGGGTACATGACCAACAGTGCGTTGAACCCACTTTATAGTTTGTCAAATAGAGTAGGCCGTTAGATTATTATTGCAATTCACCAATCAACGTAATCTTATGTAATTTAAATCTCTAACAAATCATTATTTTAATATGATTTAGTCTATATTATTTCTTTTCAAAAAAAAAATATTGTTTACAACAATTCAACAATTTTATATATAAACAAGTGAAAAAACAAAATCATATACACATAATAACAATTTATATGTGCAATAAATAAATCAAATAGCCACATGCATACGAGTTATTCTATAATCATCAAATCTAGGTCTTTATATTCATATAAAAAGTCTTCCCTAATTCAAGATTTAGTGAATCAAATAATCACGTAGCACATAAAATCATATAATCATATAATTTTACGATCCATGAAAACATGTACGTAATCATGGATTCCCTACAAATATTAACAATTAAATCTATACGGATAGTAACCATACATGACATAACAATTAAACATGCAATTTAATCTAAAATTATCCCACATGTAATTTAGGGTTTCAAGACAATTCTTTTTTTATTAAAAGAATAGAGCCAAAAAACCCTAATTTTTAAAAAAACAAAACCCTAATTTTATGAAAACCTAAAAAACATGTAGTTTTAACTCAAAACAATTATTGGTTAAAAAACTTTAGATTCTCGATAATTATAACATGTTAAAACGGCTCTCGATGCCACTGAAAGTTTATAAATATCATAACAATTATATAAAACCCTAAACGAGATCAAAGCACATATAGCGGAAGCGATTTAACAAGATCATAATAATAACACAATTATAATTAATCGAATTAGGGTTACAGGCCTTTACGCTAAAGCAATTCCACAAGACGAAGAACAAATCACCAATTCGGGTCTATACCGTAATATACCAAGATATACTTTAAAGTAAGACTATATTACGATCTTGTACACACGTAATACAACGAGCTAACCATGATTCTAGCACGTGAAAACCGAGCTACAACGCTTGTATTTAATCTATCCAACAACCCTAGAGAGGGGCTAGGACTAGATTATGTACACAATCGATCAACCAAGAAAACCAACCGAAACCCTTCGTGGGTCTTGTCTTGCGATCAAACCAAAGAGAAAGGAGGAGATAAGATTTAAGTTACGGAGATTATGAGGGATAGGAAGATGTATTTATAGGCCTCAACCCATTGTAGCCCAAGATAAATAAAAGGAAACTTTTGCCCCCCCCCCCTTGGAGCCCATAACCGACCGACCAAATCAACCCTTAGGGATGTTCCGGAATCTTCCAAACTTCTTTCTTTATATATACTTATTATATATTTATTTAACATTCTTTAATACTTAACTATTAATTAATCAACGATCGTTAAAGTTATATAGTTACTTGCTCGGTTTAAATTAATAAATACATAAATATATTTATTAAATAAATTAATAAATACAATGAATATATTTATTAATTAAATTAACTCTTTATGTATTGTGTGCAATCCCGTAATCTCGATTTCGATCCTATCACACGACTATTAAATATAAGTCCATAAACTTACAGCTCCCACTTGGACATATTTCAAATATCGTGATTACATTGACTAGCGTCTAGTTACACTTAGCAATGTCTCTAGTACAACTCGAGTAAGGTCTCCTGGACAAAACCTTTTAACGATTCTGCATCGTTATTATTATCCTTTTATTTCTAATACAATGTTAATAAGGATATGGATCTCAGTCATTCCTTTCATTAACCATTATGTTTCTCGTTCTCAGATTCAGCAAGATTAACAAAACAAATTGGGTGTGGCCACACAAACATCTTACTAATCCCACGAGGGGCCCAGCTGTATTAAACTCCAAAACAAAATTGGAGGAAATAAATTCCATATTGACTACGAGCAAAACTTATAAATTTTGCAACACTTCTGAAAATAATCCTTATAGCTACCAGTTACATTTAGCGTTAGATTATTCCACAGAGATGCACTAGATTCATAACAGTTTCCTGGTATCTCAAGTCTAAGGATAACTATTTATGTTTTACTTAATGACAAAGATCCATAAAGTAATAACATATAGTTGGGATAAGTCCTATATTCGATTCATCGAATATCATCCAAAATCGATCAATATACTTTCAAGTATACTCTATCGCTATTTTGATTTGTCTTAGTTTAATAATATTCCTATATTATTAATCGACAACGGACATTTAGCATAACAATTTATTCATGGATTAAAACATGTAAAATAGGATACACTTATTAAATAATAAAAATAAACGAAACCCAATCTTTATTTCATTATATAATAATGTCATAACATCCTTTATCCAAATACTAATCACAGATTTATTGCATGAGTTCTCTAGCTAGTTGCAGCCCAATCACTTTGGCATGCTTAACTACTTGTGGTCTAGGCAAAGCCTTAGTTAAAGGATCGGCTACGTTATCATCCCTGTGAACTTTTATCAATTTGATTTCCTGAGCTTCAACTTGTTCTCGGACGTAGTGATGTCTACGCATAAAGTGTCTGTCGCCTTTCATGACTCGAGGGTCATTGGCAAATATTATTGCGGCAGAATTGTCACAATACATATCTATAGGTTCTTTAATTGAAGGCATCACTCCAAGATCTTCAATAAACTTCCTAATCCAATCAGCTTCCATTGCAGCTTCTGAAGCAGCCATGTACTCAGACTGAGTAGCATGCATTGCAATCGTTGTTTGTTTCTTGCTCTTCCAGTCAACTGCTCCTCCATTGATAACAAAAACGTAACCCGTTTAAGACTTCGTATCGTCTTGATCACATTGCCAGGACGCATCACAGAAACCTGTAACATTTAGCTCTGTGTCTGGTTTCCCTCCATATACAAAAAACATATCTTTCGTACTCTTCAAATACTTTAGAATATGTTTAACAGCAGTCCAGTGGAGCTTCCCTGGATTCTGTTGGTATCTACTGACCTTTGAGAGGTATGTGATGGGCATGGCATGGATGTGAGATTTATAACAGTAGAGGGCATGGCATATTGTCATGGATGTGAGATTCATAACAGTACCTTTGAGAGGTATGTGATGCGTCCCACTAATAGCAGATTCGTAATAAAGATCAATGCAAATGCAAGGATGTCCCAGGATTCCGTGTTAATCCAAGCACTCCGCCACTTCTAGTTGAATGGATCGGTTGCTCTAAAATACACCTGCATGAGCAAAACAGTTATGAAGATGATAATACCTTTTGTCATATGTAACTTCCTATGACTAAGGTAGAGGTGGCAATTTGAGTCATTTGCTTGTAGATGGGTATGTTTTAGTTTACTTCTATCTCTAAATGGGTTAGATGAATTGTAAGCTATGTAGGTCAGCTGATTCAAAGTCAAGTTGACAGATCTCATAGTCCATTAATAAAAAAACACACATTAAGCGTTTATATAAATATTTAGACTATCATTGTAATAATATTGTGTTTTAATCTCAATTATTCACTAAGTAGCAATGAATAGATAATATACATATTTAAGGCGTAAGTTAACTAATTTTAGCTTGTTACTATTAATTTTGACTTTCGCCTGTGACCTCCTTAGAATGCTATGTACCTTTTCATTATTCTATATAAAGATTTGCATAAATAACTTCTTGAGCTTCAAGTTTTGTTCTTCGGTTCCTACAATACGTACTTGAAGTCATTTTCAGGAAAATAAGTTATGTTTAAATAAACATGGCAATGTGTGTTGCTAATTATGGGTGTCAAAATGATACTTTAGCCCCTACTATAGTAGTTCTTTGGTTTACCATGGCAATGTGTGTTGCTAACTATGGGTGTCAAATACTCCTATATCCACCCATGAACAATTCAAGTTAAAGAAAGCTCATAAAATTCATACCTTTTGGCTCGACTTCTTTTCGTTGGTCCAGTCATACGACACATTCCTAAAACGTCAAATGAGAAAACCATTAGCGAAAAATTGACATCTTGATAAAAAAAAGGATCATTAAATTAAAAATAACAAAATCCACGGTTGGAGAAGGAATATTTTTTCCTTGCCATTTCAATAGCAAATGCTTCTATGAGCCAAATGTTCCGGTCAATCATTGTGTAAGGGCCTTCCCATTCATGAATCCTAAAAAAGTATGTCAAAATAGTATAAAAAATATCAAGATAGAAGGAAATGTGCCATATAGATAAGACAGTTAAATACATAACATAATGATAAAGTGATATTAGATCCGATAGATTATGATCTCATACAGGTCGCCTGATGAGACTGTATTTATACATAGTCTCATCGTCCAAATCGGGCTTAAAACGCTTAAAATATCGTCAAAATACCCCAATATATGCCTGTGTTTGTTCATTGTGTGTTTTAGGT
>JANFOE010002457.1:0-37983 GCA_025667525.1 Glebionis coronaria | reverse complement strand
AATATAGAGACAATATTTTTGTATTTATTAGGTTTTTTAAAGAAAATACTATATGTACGTAAAAACTGAGGAAATCCAATAATATATAATTTTTGGGTGCAATCTCTTAGGAAAAAGATTGCTTTTTGATTTTTTATTTTTTTGGTCAATTCTTTAGGAAAAGAATTGTTTTTGTTATTTTTTAGTTTTTATATTTTTATATTTTTGATTTTTTTATGGTTTTGATTTATGATACGTAAAAATAACGTTCACGGGGTGAACGGATCCCAAAAGCCAATGAAAACCGTCAATCAATAGCCTCTCGTAAAGTCAAAGAACCGACAGCGGCGCCATTTGAAATTGAGTATATTGAAGTTCGTTTTCTCTCGATTCTTGACCAATTGAAAGTCCTATTTCAAACAACAAGTAAAAAGGGTGAAAAATATTAAGCTATTTATCCGTATAACACTTAGCAAATACCAATTATTATTCACAAATTTCCAAAATGTAAAAACATGAAAGTAATGTGCTTGAAATGTAAAGTAATTGAAAGTACAAAGCTTGAAATGTAAAGTTCAGAAAATAAAAGGACCTAAAATGTAAATTCTAACAACTTATAACTAACTTTTAACAAACTAAACAAACTGCCTAACCAAATTTGACAAGTAACTGAAAAATTAAGGGGTGTAAACTAGCAAACCCTAATTACTTGCAAGTTTAGTAACAAGTGCAAACAGTTACAATCTACAAGGACTAAAATGCAATAAATGGTAACTAATTAACAAAAACGGGCACACACAAAGAATAAGCTCGAAAGAGCTTAATTCTAGACCAAATAAGCTCAAACTAGTTTCAAAAGACTTAAAATGGAAAAGTAGCTAGGTATGCAGAAGGAAACAACTTAAAATCAAGTAAAACTCAATCTAGCTTATTCCAATAAGACAACATTAAGCTAACTAAAAATCCAGACATGCACAATCAGATTTTTATGCTCAAACTTATCAATCAGCTTAATAAGAGTATGGAATGTCTTTTATTTTTGAAAATGATCCACTGAATAAGCTAGAAAATGGAATTAAGCTGAAAAGAGCTTATTTGACCAAGTTTGACCTAAAATGTGAAAAAGCTGAAAAGTTCCAAAACTCCTCAAGACATGTTTCTAAACAGGTTTGTGAAGAAAAATGGGAACATTTATGAAGTAGAAATGGCTATACAAGAAAACAGTCCAACTTTTATATCAGAAACTTGAGTTTGCTAAGGATTTTATTAATAAGCTATTTTTTCAATCAAAACAACATACTGTAGAATTTCCTTGCACAATCTTGAACTTTGAATGTTATGCTACAACTAGAAACTTGTTTTAAGCAATTTGGTTAAGAAATGAAGAAATAGCATGGATTTGAATTGAGCAAGTTTTATGATGAAAAGATAATTAGAACTTGACCCAAACCTTTTTTAAACCATTTGCTTTTTTGACCACTAATTTGCCCACAAAACTGAACAATCTTACTACCACTATATTACCTAGTGTGAATAAACTATTCTCAAATGAATTAACAGTCTTGTATTACAAAAACTAGGTAAATCCAAACATCAGTTATCAAGACTGTTACAAACTATTATGAAGCAATTTTTAGTAAATGAGTGAACCAAACTTTGACTGATATCAGAACATGTTCAAGAAGTAAAATGAAGGGTATTTGAACTAAAATCAGACTTATTCAAACACTTAATCACAAAATGCACTCAAGGATTTTAACTGATGAATATAAAAGTGAAATCAAGTAAAAACAGACTTAAGGATTCAAGTATACTCTCAAGCTATCAATCTAACAAGATTATACTAAAACATAACCAAACACATGATCATAGCATCACAAATTGTTTACACTAGGAATGAAGCATGCAAATTTCAATTGAGTGGAACTTAAAACAGGATTAACAAACTTTTTAGCTAGAAGCCTCCACTGATGGAGTAGTGTGGCGCTGAGCCAACTAGAATCTACAAGAACAACACCAGAACACCTCCATTAACCACATTTATCACCTCCATAAGCTATATCTGCTCAAATCAAACCAACTGCTACAATCTGCTACTCAGGAACTGGATAGTACTACTAAGGCTGAATTGAGCATAACAATCTTCCACAATGTATCAAAAACACTTCATTGATCACTTAAGATCAATGAAATCACAAACAGTAATAGGATTCCAAGTATGAGTAAGTGGAATGAAGATCATAGAAGAGGAAATGGATATTTTTGTGATTTTTATTTATTGATGAAGGAAAAGTAGTTACAACTGCCTTAACTAACTTCTAACCAACTATTAAGTGTGTGTCAAACACTTAAGAGTTGTTGGCTAACTGAATGAAAGAACAAATTTGAGAGAGAAAATCTAAAGTGTGTGTTTTTGCACACTTAGCTACATACACAAAATGAAGGAATAACATGCTATTTATAGGAGTTGGTGATGATGTGTTGGGCAAATCTGACGTGTCTCAACCAATGGAAGGATGCCAGGTGTCACAATCTGGTAAATTGCCAATTTGACTCCAAGAACAGGAAAGGGGTTTTCTTGTCCTTTGAGTTTCAGTTTAATTGACTTATGCAGTTGCATTCGTCATCTTAATCCGAGCATTTTTCATGTAGAAAGTATTTTGTGAAATGCTTTGTAGACAAATCCACGTCCTGGGCTTGTTGAAGAAGAGAGTGATACGTGTCATGTTCTTGTTGGATGTTTTCCCCTCACATGGATCATTATCTTAAGTGGATAAAATGAATTATTGCATGTTGAAATCTGATTGGCCAAGAGAAAATAAGTGCGCTGCACTGTTGTGGGCTTTATATATTTAATGAGAATGTGAGGTGGCAGTCCAACTGGTGATCCACAACTCATTTTTCTTGCATTATGATTGGCTAAGAAGCAAGTGACACGGATCAAGGCCAAAGTTGGTGCATTTTTGATACTTTCAGTCCCTTATCTTTAACAGATTATCAAAATGAGCTCCATTCTTCATTCTAATGGAAAATTTGGTCCTTTGACTTGCATTCTTGTTTATTTGACTCCCTTGACTTGGTTGACTTGAAGTTTGACCAAGTTTGACTTTGATCTTAATTTTTCCAAAGTTTGCATTTAAGTCCCTCAACTTTTGAGTATTGTCAAGATAGGTCCTTCTTCTTCAAATGACTTGTCAACTTTGATCCTTCTCTTGTCTTTTCATCATAAATGAGCTTGATTTCTTCTTGTTTGCTTGAAATTGTATCCTTGTTACCTATTTAAGCACAAACACAAAACACACCACATAATTCTGCTTTATAGCACAAAAGTTAGGTATTTTCCATGTGTTTTAGGGTGATTTGTTGATTAATTGATATGAGATTTTGCTCATATCATTCCTCATTACACAAGGCTTCGCTAAAGGCAAGGTGGATCCCACGCTGTTCATTTAGAAACGAGGTAAAGATATGACTATGGTACAAATATATGTTGATGATATTATATTTGCAGCCTCGACCCAAACCTTATCCGATGAGTTTGGGACACTCATGTCTTCCAAGTTTAAGATGTCAATGATGGGCAAGGTATCATTTTTCTTAGGACTTCAGATATCTCAGAGTCTCAGAGGCATCTTTATCAATCAATCCAAGTATGCCCTTGAATCGCTTAAGAAATATAAGATGGAATCTTGCGACCCCGCGGATACTCCAATGGTGGAACGAACTAAGCTTGATGCAGATACACATGGAGTTGCCGTTGATCCGAAACTTTATCGTGGCATGATCGGTACCCTTCTGTATATCACAGCTAGTCGACCTGATCTTCAGTTTGCTATATGTATGTGTGCTCGGTATCAAACTCGACCTACTGAGTTACACTTAGCTACTGTTAAACGGATCTTTCGGTAACTTAAAGGAACCATTAATCAGGGACTTTAGTATTCAAAGGACTCTTCGATTGCACTTATGGTATATGCAAATGCGAATCACGCGGGTTGTCAAGATACACGGCGTAGCACAAGTGGAACTTTGCAACTACTAGGAGATCGACTAATCAGTTGGGCATCGAAAAGGTAGAAAAGCGCTGCAATTTCAAGTACGGAAGCAGAATACATAGCTATGTCCGGTTGCTGTGCTCAAATTCTTTGGATGAGATCGCAATTAACCGACTATGGTCTAGGTTTCAACAAAATTCCGACGTACTGCGACAACAAAAGTGCAATTGCCTTATGCTGCCACAATGTTCAACTGTCCCGGTCGAAGCATATTGACATTCGCTACCACTTTATCAAGGAGCAAATGGAAAATGGAGTGATCGAGCTTTACTTTGTCCGGTCTGAGTATCAATTGGCGGATATTTTCACAAAGGCTTTAGATCGCCTCGAATGGGATTTTTGGCCGACAAGCTAGGTTTGAGAACTTTCTCGCCTGAGACTCAAAAGGAATTGGAAGATGAAGAGAAAGAATAGTGGTGGTAAACTATTCTCCATATCCTTGGTGACCATCTGTACATATTGTTTATATTTTTATCCTCAAAAGCAAAATACAAAAATATAAAACCATATAAAAACCATAAAAATTGAAAAATTCAGAAAAATCCAAAAATATTTTTACTTTATTTTTCAAAGGCATGTCTTTTGGTACGATAATATTTACGGCCTTAGAAATGTTGATTAATATCGAAACGACGCCATAAATAGAGTTCGTATAAAAGTTGTAAATATTTCATAAAACATGCCTATATGGCTTGTAGTTATTTCTGACTGCAACCCGTTTTTCATATTAAAGTCAAGTATTTCTTCTGAAAACTTTGGCTCACAACGGGAATTAATTTTCTCGACATGGTTTATGATATGAGTGAATTTACTCATATCATTTATATCTATAAATGAGCTTAAATTGCATAAAACACATGAATATATCCTTGTATGTGCATATTTTCTTGTTTCGTGTGTGTAGGTACCAAGATCACAAAAATCGGCAAAATCGACACGAGATTAGAGATTTCATCAAAAGCCAAAAGACGAGTTCGTTTTATTCGAGGATTCAAGTTTATGAAGTTAAATGGGCCAAGTGGGTCCCACATGTTCTTATTGGGCCTGAAAGCTCAAATGGTGAAAGTTAAGTTTACTATTTGGATCAAAAGCCCATTTACAAAGCCCAATGACAAAAATAAGAAACGAAGGAAGTAAATATTAGTTGGACCAAAGGCCCATGAAGGAAATTCGAGACAGTGAAAAGAAGTATTTGGTTTTTGGGTCAATACATTTGGTCAAACACACACGATTATTTACTCTCATCCTCACCACACACATTTACCACTCTTTCGATAAAAACAAGAACTATCCTTTCTCTCTCAAAATAACTAGGCACCATATTTTTACTCCCAAACCCTAATTTAAATCAACTTTTGGGGATTTTATCTATAAGAGACGCATGATAACACACGCGCCCTTAATTAATTCTCCCCCTAAATCGGAGATAGAAGATGGAGCACTAATCTGTGACGTGGCTTCTTTTCTCTAATCTGATTGGAGGAGACACCTCAATATTCCTCAATCCTCCAATAATAAAAGGCCACCTCAGCTTGGAAGAAAGCACAACTAGCACAGATGTGCCAGCTTGGCAATCCGTGTGAGGAGAAAACCAATCTCAATCGTTGATCATAGAGAAGAAAGAGAAAAGAAGGATCGAAGGGCCAAGAATAAAGATGCTTCCCAACAAACCTCATCAGCAAGGCTCGGGGTTTGCCTATAAAAACCCCTCACAAAATGTAATTTTAAGCATCCCATTTGTATTTACTGTTATTATGCAAAAATAGTGGTAGGAATAATTGTAATCTTTCTTTAGTTTTGTACTCAATTTTCAGTATCAATAAAAAGTTTATTTAATATTATCTTGATTTTACTTTTCGTTTATGTTCTACTTAAATTAATCCTTAATCTAGTTTTGCTATAATAATATGAATGTTATCTAATCTAAGCTTTACCATAGCTTTTATTAAATAATAAAATAGTTATTGGGAGAAAACTTATCCCCATTGGATTTGTTTAAAATAAGCTACTGTGTGAATTATGGTTCATGGTTCGCTGGTATTGAGATTTTATGGTGGTTCGTGGTTCGAGATGAATGATGGTGATGTCGTTTAAGTTTTAAGCCAGCTCAGCGTTGCGCTTCTTCACAAAGGTTTCTTCAAAAGGTTTCGTTCTCTTATTTTTTTTTATTTAGTTTAAGTTTTTATGAATCTGTTTTAGTTTGGTTGAATGCTGTGAGTTTGGATTGGTTGCAGTCATGATAATGTTATAGATATGTGTTAGATATTGTTGTTTATGGATGCTGGTTTGATAAATTAATTCACGAATGTTTTATTCGGCTTGGTGAGTTGATTTGAGTTTTTAAGATGGATGTATGAATCTGTTATTGCAGCTATGTGAATTGAATAATGTGCATTTGAAGTTTTCGATTTAACACTATCTGCTTTTGTTTATTATCTTGGATTGAGGGAATTTGCTTGATAAATGTCACTCTACATTTTGGTTGAGGAATGTTATGAATCTATTTAGTCTGCTGAAATCATAGGGTCTACTTTTGCTTAGATTTATCTGATTTGGGTTAGTGTTATGTCTGCTGGTTTACTTGATTGTATGTTTGCTTGTTTTTTTGTTTACTGACAATGCAACCTAACCTGCTGATTAATAGACTTACGTTAGCTGCGCTTTATAGGTTTCTAGTTTCTGGTTTATAGAAGTCTATTTGCTACTTATTTTTGCTGATATATAGTTTCATTTGCTGAGATTTGTTAGTATTACTAACATTTGCTATTTTGCTGAGTTAAAGATACTAACAGACTCATTTAGTCTATTAAGTCTCATACTGATTCCTATCAGTTTCAAATTTACACCACATAAAGTCATAACTGTGACTTTTATTTACTTTTACTCTTTCAAAAATAATTTTCACAAAAACTGTCCCTTATGGGACTCGAACCCGAGACCCCTCGGTTAACTGTCATACACTTTTACCATCTAGTCTAACTAGTCTTTTTGGTTTAATTATGGAATAGGTAATTAATATAGTATTATAGTAGCTGTCAGTTTTTTTAGATAGTTTAATTTCATAGTTTGTTACTTTATTTAAGTTTAAATCATTTTACATAAATTTGAAATTATAAAATAAATAAATAAAAACAAAATAAAAATAAAAAATGTTTTATTAATTTTAGAAATTTAATTAGTTTTTAAAATAATAAGATTTTAATAAGGTTAGTTTTTTTAAATAAATTAGATTTAATTAATTTTTAGAAGTAAATAGTTTTTAATAGATTTTTAAAATAGTGTAAAAGTAATTTTACTTAAATAGATAAGTTTTTAATTGATTTTATTTAAATAGTTTAAATTTTTAAATAGCTTTAATTTTTAAATAGTTATTGATAGGTGTGAAAACACCCATCCTTTTTACCACTTAATTACAATAATAACCGAGCCAAAACGTGTATTTTATGTCATTTATGTCGGAATTATGCGTGGTTTGTGTTTTTGTTGTGATTTAGGACGAAAAGGTGAAAAGTGGAGAAAACACGGGATTTTACGGGCTTTTATCGAAGAAAAAGACGAAAGATGAAGTCGAAAGATCAAGAGTGGAAAAAGAACGGAAGTCCAAGACCAATTCTGAAGATTTATCAAAGAAAAAGTCAAAAGACGGAAGTTTACTTAAAAGCCGAAGAACTCAAGTCTAATTTATTGAAGATTATAAGACGAGTTTGAAGAAATCCTAAGAAAAAGTCCAAGTATTAAGAAGATTAACAAAAAGATTAAGAAGATCAAGGACCTAAGCTTGCAAATAAGAGAAAGAAGGAGAAGCTTCCACCTTAAGCTTTCCCCTCCTATAAATAGTTTAGGATCTCATTTTGTAAAGGTTGTTGGAGGCCTGACAAGCCTTTCTTCCCCATTCTTCATTTTCTTGTTCTTTACTTTTATGCATCTTAATCTCCATGTAATGCACCTTTAATTTTCTTTTAATTCCAAGTAAGTTTCCATTTAATTGATGTTAATCTTTACTTTATTGTTAATCTCCTTCTTCCTTTCTTGCTTGATTTGTTCTTAATCTTTGTGTTCATGTTCTTGAGTTTTCTTATTTTCAATCAAGTGGGTTTTGATTGATTTGGCTTTCTTTGTTAGTTTTGATGATTTATGTTGATTGATTATTGTTAGTTGATGTTTATTGGTTGTTTTGGTTTAATCTTTTGGTTTGTTTTGGTTAGATTTGAATTAATTCGTGCTCTTTTCTTTTTCCCCTGTTCTTCATCATGTCTACTGTTTCCTGCCCAGTTATTCCGAATGGTCTTGTTTCTTTGTTCTTTATGCGGAATATCTGGATATTCCGAATGGAGACCCTTACTCGGAATATCTAATTATTCCGAATAGAGTCTTCTATTCGGAATATTAGATTATTCCGAATAGAGTCTTCTATTCGGAATGTTCAAGTATTCCGAATAGAGTCTTATATTCCGAATAGCCCTTTTTTCCGCATAGCTTTTATTTTTCCGCATAGTGTTTTTTTTCCGAGTAGAGCATCTTTCCATTTTTATTCCGTATAGCACATCCTTATTCGGAATATTTACTTTATTCCGAATAGAGTTTTCAGTTTTAGTTTTTAAGCTTTACTTTTTCCCGTCTTTTCTTGATTTACACCTTTACTTGCTTTCCTTTCAATTTAAGTTTTAATTTGAGTCATTTACTTTAATTGCCTTTAATCTTTTATTGTCGTTTCTTTTTACCGTCTTTACTTTATCTTTAATTGTTTCAAGTCTTTATTTTTAATTAGTTTTAGACAACGATAACCCTTTTATTTGATTCACCAAGAACAACTAATCTCACACAATTAACCGGAGATCAATTCGAAGAGACACCGAGAAAACGAACTTTAATTGATACAAAATCTGTACATTAAAATGGCGCCGCTGCCGGCTCTTTTCGTGAGGATCGAAGGTTTTTTGTGAGAGACGCGTTGGCTTTTGGGATCCGTTCACTTGTGAACGTTATTTTTCGTTTCAAAAATTTTCAAAAATCCAAAAACATTTGAAAAATCATAAACAGCATTTCTTTTTCAAAGTTTTGCACCAAAAGTATTCTTCTTGCTCATCTATCTTTCTTTATGGATTTTTATGTCCATTGCGTCGGGTGTGGGAGACAATTATACGGGAACGACTCTTGTCAATGGTGTACATGTGAGCGGTGCGGCAACGATATCGACAACACACAATTCGGATTTTGTCCTTTGTGCAACTCGACTAATTCGTCCTTTTTGAACCCACCTCCTGTTCCCACGTGCAGCTATTGTGGAAGCGATTCTCATTGGCATATTTCGTGCCCGGTTCCATACCCGTATGATCACGGGCAAGAACCGGGGTACAATTATGACTACGATAATAGCTATCCACAAGACGCACCCAGTCTTTCTCCTCAACCGTTCTGCAACAACTGTGGGGGTCCTCATGATACCTATTATTGTCAACCAACGAATTATTATGAGCAAAATCCGTGTCCTCAGTTTTCTTCACCAATGGATTATTATGAACCAAACCCGGTTTCTAATTCTTCTCAACCGATGAACTACTATGAGCCACAACCATGCTATAATTCAGGTTTTCAACACTTTGAGCCCCCACATCACACCCTCAATCATCAATCCTCTCAGCAAACTAGTCTTGATCAACAACTCACTTCTTTGAATGGCATTCTAGAAAGTCTAGCTCAACTACGAGCTGACTTGCATCAGGAAAGGCAACCGTTGCTTGATGTGGACGAAACCTTGAACACCACCGACACCTTTTTGAGCCAATTTAGTCGTTTTCCCTTCTTTTCTACACCAAAATGTTTAATTAAAGCGTGGGATCGAATCGGTGAAATTGAACATACTCGGGGCGATGAACAACAAAAGTTGCTGCATGAGCTTCTTAAAGATGTGGAGGTTATCAAGGAAGAGTTAGCCGACTATGTCACTCCTAACTGGACTCGTCCCATCTATTATGATGATGACGACGACGATGATGTCTACACTTTCAACCAATCTTCTGAAGTTGCTGCTCCTACTGTCGATGCTCCTCCTGCGTCTAAGGATCTAGATTCGTTGAATGAGCTTAGTGACGTTGGTCCCGACAAAGTATTGGATGATGAGGTTTGTGACATACCTGCTATGGAGCCTGAGGACGACGTTGCTCTTACGGAAGAGGTCGATCCTAGTGATGACGATTCTTCTCTCAGCTATGAGAATTTCACTTTTGAAATTTCTCAATCTCCACCGGGAGATGCGGGTGATGACGATTTATTCTCGCCGGCTTACGAGAAGTTCACCGATGAACTTGATCTTGTGGATGAGGTGGAAGACGTACTTCTTCGCGATAGATTACGGAAAGTGCACCTTCTTATTGCTCAAATCGAAGAGTTGACTTCTCCTTCTCTTTCCAAGTCTTTACCTCCATCTATTCCTCCCGTTGAAGACAATGACCCATTGCTGGAAGAAATCGATATTCACTCCATTCCTCCAGGTATTGATGATTATGATATGGAGGGGGACATTATTTTTGATAATTTGTTGCCGGAAAGTATTGACCCAAGTCCCCCTCCCGAACACCTTTCATCCACTCCGTTAGAAACCATCACGGAGGATGAGTGCTTTGACCCGGGAGGTGATATTGATTATGCTATCATTGATGACATCACGGCTTTGCCGAATGCTCAGCCTCCATTGTCTTTGGGGGATGACAATGTGCTTACTTTACCCACCCCACCTCCCGTGGACCTTGATTTCACATACTTTTTGTATGTTGAAAGGACCTTCCTCCCATTCAAGACTTATTCCCCCGCCTCTCCTTTGTTGATGTCAACCGGGAACGAGGACAAGGTCTTTGATCCCGGTATCACATTCGAGGCTTCCCCATGGACAATTTAATTCGGGGACGAGTCAGGCTCGTGACTCGGTTAATATAAACAAGCGCTTTTTGGGAGGCAACCCAATTATCTATCTATCTTTACCATAAGTGTAGGGGGGAGCCCCGTTGGTGTTTCTTGTTCTCTTTCTTATCATGTGCAGGGATTAGAGCTTCAAAGACACACTCTTGATGACTTTTGACGAATCGTGATTCCGTGTTCCCTTCTTCCCGGTTCCATCCTAAACTCTTTTCGATTCACTATTTTATATTTCTCAATATTAAAATAGGAATCTCTTTAGTGGTCTTTTCCTTCACGAGATTTAAACAAAGTGCACAATGTCCTAAGTGTAGGGGAGTTTACTCCCACATGCTTAAACATTGAGGACAATGTTTATCTTAAGTGTAGGGGGGACTTCTATCGAAGTTAAGTGGTCTTTTCCTTGTATTTGTCCTCATTTTAACCGGAAAATTTGATTTTTCGACATTTTTCAATATTTTTAATCTATTTTGGCCTAGTTGTAGTTCCCTTTATTTTTGCTACTTTTCTCCTATTTTAATAAAATGGTTTTAGCAAGTTTAGATATCTTAGATATATTAGGCCCGTTGTGAATATTTTGACTCAACCCGAGTTTACTTATCCAAGTTCACTCTAGCTAGTATCCTTAACCATGTAGACCTTAATTGGTTTATTAGGCTAAGCATCCACGAGTCTCATTACTTGAGATTTTAAATTGTGGAGGACGAGAAATGATAGATTTAGTTACAAGTTTGGTATTCTCTCATTAACTTATGTGAGTTAATTATGATCTTTTTCTCCCATCACTTGCTAATAAATTATCTGCAATAAGTAAGGTCGTACGATTTGAAAAGTTACTTAGCTTCTAGCCCAAGATCGTTTAAAAGTTGCTCGGTAATGACGAGAGTTCATAGCCAAGGCATAACTTATGAAGCGGGGCGCGAAGATTGGCGAGTCCGAAAAGGCCCTAACAAGGCATGAGGATTCCATTTTATTGCTGAAGATCCAAAGTGATGTGAAAAGCATTATTCCTAAAATCAATAAGAAGGATCAAGACTTGCGACGAAAAGCAATCAACTCCCATAAAGATCATGGAGAAGTCTATCCGAAAAGACCCTAGCAAGGTATGAGGATAAATAGATCCAAGTCCGAAAAGGAGGTGGATCGTTGTATCTCAAAATCCCAATTAGAGATTGAAGAAATAATCATGAAGTCGTGGTCAACAAAGTTGGAGTACCCCTCAAAAGTCTCCAAGTGAAGAAACTCTATTATGATGAGAAGACCATTATCTCAAGAACGTCTCTCGAAGATATGAAGTATGAAGTACATGCCAAATATCGGCCCGAGAAAGGTCTCAAATCGTGAACCAAGTTATGCCAAGATATGAACTTTTTGATATCCCGAGAAGCAGTTTTAAGAGATTTTGTCCTTTAGCTAACTATTGATCAAGTCGTCCTACTTTGCTTTCAGCCTAAATAAACTATCGAAATAAGTCAACAATGCATCCTCGTGATCATTCAAGACATCAATAAAATATAAGAGATACCCATAGGAATAAGGGAGTTTAAGTGATTAATTGAACCGCATGAGTAAATGTTTGTTATGCTAACTTGTACTAACAATGATCTTGTTTTTAAGCTTGGCATGGGGAACGTGAAACTTGAGGGTGATAAACATTCACGACACCAAAGCCCTAATGTAAGTCTTAGATTTCTTTACAAGTTTCTCCCTTGTTTCATCTTGTTATTTTCTATCTTTTTGATTTTCCTTAGTTGTTTAATAAAGGCCAAGGTAGGTTGATTATGATGGAAAGTGTAAACCTTGCTTAATTGCTAAGCATTGCATGAGGGCATTGCAATGGTTAAGTGTAGGGGATTTGATAGGTGTGAAAACACCCATCCTTTTTACCACTTAATTACAATAATAACCGAGCCAAAACGTGTATTTTATGTCATTTATGTCGGAATTATGCGTGGTTTGTGTTTTTGTTGTGATTTAGGACGAAAAGGTGAAAAGTGGAGAAAACACGGGATTTTACGGGCTTTTATCGAAGAAAAAGACGAAAGATGAAGTCGAAAGATCAAGAGTGGAAAAAGAACGGAAGTCCAAGACCAATTCTGAAGATTTATCAAAGAAAAAGTCAAAAGACGGAAGTTTACTTAAAAGCCGAAGAACTCAAGTCTAATTTATTGAAGATTATAAGACGAGTTTGAAGAAATCCTAAGAAAAAGTCCAAGTATTAAGAAGATTAACAAAAAGATTAAGAAGATCAAGGACCTAAGCTTGCAAATAAGAGAAAGAAGGAGAAGCTTCCACCTTAAGCTTTCCCCTCCTATAAATAGTTTAGGATCTCATTTTGTAAAGGTTGTTGGAGGCCTGACAAGCCTTTCTTCCCCATTCTTCATTTTCTTGTTCTTTACTTTTATGCATCTTAATCTCCATGTAATGCCCTTTAATTTTCTTTTAATTCCAAGTAAGTTTCCATTTAATTGATGTTAATCTTTACTTTATTGTTAATCTCCTTCTTCCTTTCTTGCTTGATTTATTCTTAATCTTTGTGTTCATGTTCTTGAGTTTTCTTATTTTCAATCAAGTGGGTTTTGATTGATTTGGCTTTCTTTGTTAGTTTTGATGATTTATGTTGATTGATTATTGTTAGTTGATGTTTATTGGTTGTTTTGGTTTAATCTTTTGGTTTGTTTTGGTTAGATTTGAATTAATTCGTGCTCTTTTCTTTTTCCCCTGTTCTTCGTCATGTCTACTGTTTCCTGCCCAGTTATTCCGAATGGTCTTGTTTCTTTGTTCTTTATGCGGAATATCTGGATATTCCGAATAGAGACCCTTACTCGGAATATCTAATTATTCCGAATAAAGTCTTCTATTCGGAATATTAGATTATTCCGAATAGAGTCTTCTATTGAATGTTCAAGTATTCCGAATAGAGTCTTATATTCCGAATAGCCCTTTTTTCCGCATAGCTTTTATTTTTCCGCATAGTTTTTTTTTCCGAGTAGAGCATCTTTCCATTTTTATTCCGTATAGCACATCCTTATTCGGAATATTTACTTTATTCCGAATAGAGTTTTCAGTTTTAGTTTTTAAGCTTTACTTTTTCCCGTCTTTTCTTGATTTACATCTTTACTTGCTTTCCTTTCAATTTAAGTTTTAATTTGAGTCATTTACTTTAATTGCCTTTAATCTTTCGTTGTCGTTTCTTTTTACCGTCTTTACTTTATCTTTAATTGTTTCAAGTCTTTATTTTTAATTAGTTTTAGACAACGACAACCCTTTTATTTGATTCACCAAGAACAACTAATCTCACACAATTAACCGGAGATCAATTCGAAGAGACACCGAGAAAACGAACTTTAATTGATACAAAATCTGTACATTAGTTATCTTTAGATTAAATAACTCGGGAAAGATTCATGCACTTAGGTTTAATTTGTAGAATTAATTTTAGTTTAAAAACCGATAAACCATTTAAATCAATTGTCCAAATCGAAACAAAACGTCTCAAATTCACTCGATCTTCGTGTACAACGAACTTGGTTCATCATCGTGATTAATTAAATCCGTCTTGGTAATTTTAGTCTATTACTTTTTCCTAAAGGTAATTTTCTAATTACCCTATAACGTATTCTAATTAATATACAATCCATGATACATCAGTTTACTTTATAACCATGTAAGGGATTGTGTTTACATTATAACACAATCTAACACGGATATATGTACGCATCAGTGCATTTATTTGTTAAAACAAGAGAAATCTTGTTTTTATGAAGCTATCATCTTTACAACCATAGCAATATATAATTGGTTTCTAAATACTCGACGATGCGACTACTCAAACGACGACTACAGCTCTTTCAATAGAACACGGGTCAACAATTGAGGGGTGTAATTGTCAAGCATTCAGAATCTTTGATGCCGAAAGTGCCAAGTTCACAAATTGGTGTCAAGACAACAATACCAATCGTACATGTGGTGTCAAGAGATGACTTCAGACGTGACGAGGCGACCTACATTTGACGAAAAGAACCATGTGATCTTATCATATGATGTTATCATCAATCAGGTCCAACCTTGTCAATTTACTCTTATATGGTGAATATGTGACTACTTTACAAATCGGTATCATATCTCACATTGGTATCATGAAGATAAAATAGACTTGCATTTTTCTTCCCAAAAACTTTCTTAAAATATTATTAAATCAATTGATATTAAAAACAGCGATTGGGTTAATATTTTTAATATGGGGGAGAAAATGTGATTGAATATGAGACATGATTAATCAAAAGTGATTTGACTTAACATGATGGCTCATCCCAACATGTGCGAAATGTTTTCGAATATCGTGGCATATGTTAAGGGGGAGGAAAATGGATTTGCTATATTAAAATGGATTTCATGGTGACATATACTTACCCTAAACCCATTTATTTCACGACGGTGAAGATTGTGGTGACATAAGGATGGTAGGATAGGTTAAAGTCCAATGATTCTTCCAAAACTAGAGGAATCTTCCCAAGGACATTCCAAAGCTAGAAATAGTAGTCCTTAGGAAAGATGGGGAAAGATTGTGAACGTAGATCTTTGCCGACCAAGTACTTAAGTTAGCACTAGAACAATCACAATAAGGTGCTAGTTATGACGTATTGGTAAGCATTGAAGGGGTTGAAGAATGAAAAAGAATTGTAAAGATAAAGGGTCTAAAGAAAGAAGCCCTCACACAACCTTAGGTAGAAACCGGGTCAACTCATTAGCTATTGAGATCATTTTAATGATGCTCGATATTAAAGATAGACATCATGGACCTAGTGATGCACTGCACAACCCATCCCAGCTAACTCAGATATCTCTTAAAAGGTATTTGTTTTATTCACATGGAGACAGCGCATTATCTATCGATTTATTTACTCCGAGTAAATTGGTATTGAAATGGTGGCACTCCTCTCCAGCCTACGATCACTAAAAATCCAAAATGCGCGATCGAGTCTAGAGCCATTTGAGATCATCAAATATATCACTAGGACACATTTCCATATTTCCTTGCTTCTTCACACACTGTGAAAAGTAAGAAAGATATTAAGAGTCCTACGCAAAATCTTCATGGTCTTGCCTGAACATCCGAGTAATACAAAAGTATTTACAATGAAGATGGAAATCCTTCTTGAGCAAATATCAAAAAGCTCATGGTAGGTGACTTGTACGATTCTTTATGAATCAAGCTTATGATAACTGGAAAGCAACAGTGGTTTAATTCTTAATTGTACTTAAACACGTTCCAGGCCTCTACGCAATATCTTAGTGATCTTGCCAGAACACTCAGAGCGACACTCCATAGTGTTCACAGTGATGAGTGGAAATCCTTCTAGTGTTAACCTCAAACAACACTTGGTAGGTAACTTGCAAGATTCAATATGAATCGAGCTCGTGACAACTAGAAAGCAACGATGGTGCAATTCTTTAATGAATCAAACTTGTTCCAAGAATCAGAATTGAGGGCTTCAATCATACGGATAATTTTATCTAAATGATTCACTCTTTACGTTCGCAGTCAGCTTTGGACGGTCGAGTAAAGAGAACGGGTTTACCCACGAAATCTTGTCAAGGAGATTTTTAATTAAATCTACCTTCCACAAGTACGATATTTTATATCGTCCAACGGTCTTCACCGACCGGAGGTAAAATGCTATCGAATTAGAATGAAATGTTCAAAGCCATTTCGTTCGTATCTACTTATGTTGCGGCATTTGAAGACGGTGGCGTTGCGGAATCTGAGAAGAAGTCGTCCCCACATGCTTATACTTTATGCACTTAATACTTCATCTAATTCTAGAAAGTCTAAAAGTCAAGTCTTCTGCTGTATCAAACTCTAAAGCTTTCAAGAATTACGAAGGTATAAGTATGTGGGACATGAAGTCACGAAGAGGCGAAGATCACAAGTGAAGGATGCACAAGATCAATGCAAGAGATTAATGCTAAAGATTGATATCAAAGATCACATCAGCATGTTCACCAGAAAAGAAAAAGAAAAAAAAAGACGAAGACTACGAGCTCAAGAAAAGCATAGAATGCTAGGTTTATTTTATTATTGTAACTTGGGTAACGCCCTTGTTTGGAGTGACCTCCCTTAGGGGGAGATTGTTGGAAATACGTTTTACGTATTAGAAAGGATCGGTCACTCCAACAATAGTATAAGAAGTAGCTCGTAGTTTAGTTATCGTAATTGTAAACAAACAAGGCCAAGCCAAGCCTACAACTTGTGTAGGCCGGCGGCTCAATGTAAGCCCAAGACCATCTCATGGGCTTGGGTATATAAACCCTCTCCTTAGTTGGAGAGGGTGTTGGTTCACATATTTTCACAGAGTTAAAAGTATGTTTTCTACACTTTCTCTCTCAAAGTGTGTGTGTTCTTACCATATTCTATCTCTTTCTCTTTCTAAACATAAGCAAGATTTACAATATCCTACAATCTTCATCTTTAAGATCGAATCAGAAGTGAATCAAGGCAAGGAGGAAATGCTCATAGATGAATGATATATATACCACTCTTGTGTAACTAACATGTGTGTAAACGTGTATGGATTGTTGAACTTTATCTCTATTCTTATCTCTAATCTTAGGATGCTGTGTATTCTTTAACTAACAATTTGTGTTTGGATTATCTAGTATTTTAATCCTAATTATCCATGGTATCGATATTTTGATTTACATGGCTCTATGCATCTTGTTTGTTTGATAGCCTCCTAGTTATTGATTATTAGTTCACTTTAGCTTGATAAACCTTGGTATAAAATCTGGGCTAGCTAAAGTTTGAGGAAGTTCTATTTTTGAACACCTCTGGTCGCGGTTCCATATCAAACCCGCGGTTCCTTAGCGATAAGGAACCATGGACCTACGTAAGGAACCGCCTGTCCTTGTTTTGACAGAATCTTTACTTTACACTGTTTTCCTTAATATGTGTAAAACTTTGATAAATTTTTTGAAAAACATGCACTTTCCTAAACTAGGGTACCTAATTTCATTATTCACCTAAAATGATTTTAACCCATTACTAGTTTGGATCATTCCCTTCTCTTCTTAAACCCTCTCTTGTTGATTGTGTTCTTCATCCCTTCAACTCTTCTCTAAACCATAGCACAACCATGGTGTCCACTAGAACATCCATTTCCTCCAAAACTTCCTCCTCCAAAAGAAGCCTTAAAATTAAGATTAAGATACCTAACATTGGTTCTTCATCTTTTCACACTCCAAAAAATGAGATCTCTCCCATTCTCATTTCTTCTTCACCTTCACCACCCCTTTCTCCATGCAAGACAAACTAAACCCATGGTACTAACCATTCACATGGTTCTACCTCCTCTTCATTCCAATCAAGAATGACTGAGCTTTCTTCACCTTTCACCCCTAGTCCTCCTCCTTTGGATGGGATTTCTCAACCACAACCTCTACAAAGTATCCCCTTTTTACTTGAGCCTTTGGTTACCTCTCCTTTCACTCCACCAAATTCTCCCATCTCATCCTTGGACACTATGCCTCCACCACCTCCTCCACCCTCTAACACTAATGCTCCTATTTTGGGCATTCCTATTCCCCACTTCATGGGTGATCCTTACTTATTTGGGTTCCTAGAAGCTCATGGTGCAAATTGCCCATGTTGTCTCTATAATAACTACGTCATTCAAAACCTAAGATTGGAGATGCTTGGTCTTCATAGAAGGTTGCATGATTTCTTGCTTGCCTTGTTCTCCATGCCTCCTCCTAGGAGATGAATGATGGTTTTCAAAATAACATGCTTTTTAAAGAAGGTCAAGCCAAAGAGATCTATGAATTCAAGACCTAGTTTTTAGCTATCTTTGTAGTAGTTATTTGTCTTTTTATTTCGTGTATTTCCTTTCCTTTCCCTCATGATTTTCTCATGTGGATGATTTATGGATTTAGTTCTATGTGTTTCTATCTATGTGATCACATTAATTAACTTCAATTTATTTGAAACTGAACCTAAATATATTAGAACCTCTAAAAACTTGACTTAAAATTGGACCAAAATCTTATCTAAATATTTTGTCACCTTTTGTCAAGACATTCTTTGTGAGTGTGTTGCTTTTATGCAACCCTAGCATACTCTAGTGCTAAAAAAGGTAAAAATATAAGATTTGCAAATTTTTGAAAAAGTCTTATTTTTCTCCAAAACTTTTGAAAATCAAGGTTGGCTGTCCACTGGACGCGGCTCCTTAGCCCCCAGGCGGCTCCATATCGATATGGAACCGCGGGCCATTTTAAGGAACCGCGCTTGGTAAAGCCGTTCTTGGCTTATTTTTGGTCTTTCTTCTTTGACCACAGTCTTGGTTAAGATTCTTTGTTTACCCAATTTGGCTAAACATTTCCTAAAACCTTTCTTTTTCATTTCAAATCTTTGCCGTGTCTATTTTCTTTAAATTCTTCTCTTTTGGGAGTTCTTCTCTTCATTCCTCATAATGCCTAATTCGTCCTTTCCTAACCTTGACATATCTTTGTCACAAACTTCTCAACCTAAAGCTTCTTCTTCTAAGCTTTCAAAGAAACCGAAAATCTCGGTTAAACCCATTTGGATCAAAAAGAACAAGAATCCTCATGATTCTTCTTCTCCGAAATCCTCCAAGAATTCATCTTTCTCTCCGATTCAATATTGGAATGAGACTTACTCTATAAATCCAATTACCGTAGAAAAGGAAATTCTTCCACCACCACCAAAACCTTTCAACTCTCCTCAACTCAATGACCTATCTTCTTTCCCTAATCTCACTAGGCATTGTGAAAACATCTCTTATCCATTATCTCCCTCTCTACCAACCTCTAATTTTGATGGACCTCCCCCATCTAACGACTTTGTTTTGCATCATGGTTCCTCGTGTGCTTGTTGTTGTTTTTAACAAATTGAATTTGCTCATATCTATGACAAGATAAATTTCCTTGAATTCCTCCTCACTCGACCTCCTCTCAAAGTTTTCGTACCCGTGAACAAAACTTCGAATGATTCTTCGTCGTCTTTCTTTTCCAACTAAGGCACATTTTGTACTTTAGTTGTTTGAGTCAATAAAATTTAAGCAATCTTGGAAGACTATCACTATTAGAGTAGTTTATGCTTTATGGTCTATTTTCCATATTTTTTGCTTTAAATATTCATATTGTGTGTATGGATATTTCTCTTGTATGTTATTTCATATTTGTGTAATATGAATGTTATGTGTTTTATCTAAATTCTATTTCACACATTGGTTAAAGAGTTGATCATGGTTAAAACTTAAAATTAATTATGGGTGATTCCATAAATTCTAAATTTTAACCCCTTGACGTTTTAAATCATCTTTGATTGGTTTGGATGTTTCTTTTCTTCCTTTATTACACCAGTTAAACTATGATGTTGTCAATACACACTCTTTGGACATACTTAGCAAATGCTTGCTTCTAATTTGAGATTTCTTTTCCTTCTCCCTCTCAAGTTAGCTAGTAGGTAGTGCGCATACATACATTGGGGTTTCTTTTCTTTCTTCTAACCTTTGTGTAGCATGTAAGTTCTATTACAACAAGTCTAATAAAAACAACATAAAAGAACTAAACATCAGATCCCCGCAGCTTCTTGTACATCGACTCATCATCACTGCTGCTATCATCATCCTCAGAATCTTCTTCCACTATTTCCTTTCCCTTTCGACTACCTCCTTCACTTGGCTTCACCAACACTTGAGCTTCAACCTGATTCGGCACATCACGAATCACCACACCTCGACTAGGAAAAGATCTCATAGGCAAACCCCACGCATCCAACCTTGCATTCCTTTCTTGCTCCTCACGAAAACTTTCAACTTGCCTACTCAAATTCAACACCATAGATCTTAATCTAACAACTTCATCCATTTCTCTTTCCCAAACAAACTATGATCTCCTCACACTACTAACAAATCTGTCAAACTTTTTCTCATTATGCTCAAACCTCCTAATCACACGGGTCTCAACCAAATACCTTTCAAACAAAGACCTATTAAACTTCTTAAGAAACCATAAAGTATCATCATAAGACCTAGGACCTGGACAATAAACCTTGGATATGCCATCATGAATAGATCGAGCACTAGCAACACTACTCGACTCAACAGGAACATCGCCCCTAGCAAACGCAATCCCAGGCAAACTACTCATATAAGCATCACAAGTAGGCGTCGAAGAACGAACAACAGGCCGCTGACAATCTGGAACAGTCTGTGGCACAACATTAACCCTTGGAACATAACTACCTTGTATCAATTCAGGCTCTGTTTGACCAACTGCAGTAAGTGGAATCCCATCATCTAAATACTCAAAAGGCTCCTCATCGTCACTAGCACCAAAGTTATCTACTTCCTCACCATCCAATACATCCACCCTCACGAGGTAAACCAGCCATTTTCTACAATTATAAGGGTTCAAGGATACTTAAGGTCATTGTTAATAAAATAATAATTAGTATGCAATGCTTATGCAAATGTCATACATAATCCATGCTATGCAACACAATGCAAATGATGTTTATGCAATGCTCGCAATAAAAATAAATATGATACTGACAAGCACTCAGCGTACTTTCAGTAATTCCAATACAATATCGTAGTATTTACTTAATAAATACTCGGGAAATCATTTCAGTTATGAGGGATACATCTATGATACAAAACAAAACTAAAAGCGATCTTACCGGAGCGTTGTAGAGGAGTTGTGTGCTTTTGAAGAATAAATACTTTCGACACCAAAGTTATAGTTTAGGACAATTTTCAAAATCGACCTAGTTCTCTATAACTTGCAGCTCTGATACCAATCTCTAACACCCCCAATTTACATTACGCAGCGGAAATACACAATTGGGTGCTAGACACAAGCATCATCACATAAGGTATATTGAACGACTCAAAAGTGAGACGTTTACACAAAATATAAACAAGATTTTCATAATAGGTCTAAAACATAAATTTCATCCCATAAGTGTACTAAAACAACACCAGAGTAAAGCGTTTAGTCCCCTTCGATCTCGACCAACAACCAACAAGTTTAGTACAGTACATCAACATAAAATAAATTCTTCAACAGTAAAGGATAGAAATAGTTTTTAGACCAACATTCTTCCAAAAGCCAAGCCACAACCTCCACAGCAAAGCTCCATGCTCCATCACTTCCTATTACCTGAAATACATGCTAAAACGAGTCAACAATAATGTTGAGCGAGTCTATAGGTTTATCAAATCACATTTGAACACAAGAAGAAAATCAATCATAATCATTTATAGAATTGTCGTACATACAATCTATATTCAAGGCAATAATAAACATTGTATTTAAGCTCATGACACCGACCCCTTAACCAAATAGTCACCCACGCCAAATGTCGGCATGACTAGAATAAAACCATTGCCCCTCTAGGGTATCAGTTGCTAGAATACCACATTCTTATTCCCGTAAATTATCCTTTCCAGAGGTTACTTAACGTAATGCCCTGGTCTAAGATAGGGTGGTCAACCCAATAGTACTATCATTAGAATAAGCGGCTATTCCCGACTCACAACATAAAGTCAGAAGATAGTTAACGGCTCATGAATTTAGGGTCTTTAGCAACAAGGTACTCAATACAATGTAATCAAATTAGGCAACATTCAGGTCCAACAATTACTCATGACTTGTGTTCATTTATTTTCAAATAGCATGTATTCCCATCACGGGTATAAAACATTTAGTAGCTAGCATAAAAAGCGAGGCTACAAACTCACCTTAGTATAAGAGATCTAGCGAGATGATCGTCGATGATAATGGATGCCTTTCAAACACGAGAACCGCTACCTATCAAATAAGGCGCGTTCATTAATAATGACTCGAGAAATAAATCATACATATCAACATCAAACTCAAACTCATAGAATCACAATAAACTCGAGAGAAAACGATATAAATAACTTCATTATATTTTTCTACACATTTACTTTACCATTTACACTTTTTACAAAGTCCGCCGACACATACTACATGTACTAGCTTATTTACCCCTTTTAAACTTGTCAAACGTTTATAAAACGACTCGATAAACTAACTTACTATATATAGAAAGTCCTCCTACAAGTTTATCAAATGAAATTACTTTTAAAGTCCTTTACCCGACTCATCTTCAAACTATAAAATCCGGACAGATTTACGTTAATTTTTCATACAACCGTTTTAACTTCTTTAAACGACTCCGTTTACAACCGACACTCGGGTTTTAAAGTAAACTCAACTTCTAAGGTTAACACCTCATTATCAGTAGGTTACACATTTCAAAACTTCAATTTATAGTCCCCGAGATTCGATCCAAATATCGACAACAACTATATGTAGTGCCGATACTCGTCTCCCGGTACACGAATAATCAAAACATCATAACTTCGCGCTCGTTTGGAGCTAGAAGCTCTACCTTATATCAAATCGAAGCTAATAAAATTATCTACAACCCTAGGCTATAAGTTAAGCCATTTTCAAAACATAAAAATTCGGATTTTACAGTTTACTTATTGTTATAAAATGACCATAAAAAACTTGTATAAAATCACATTTTTTATCAAAACCAACCATGAAAATGATCATTCCTATACCCTAACATCAACATATATGAACCATAACATCCAAATCATTATCAAAATCAAAACCTTCAAATCAAAATTAAGTTTTTAACAGGATTTTTAGCAAGAACACCATGGATCATGCCAAAAACAACATGCATGATCATGGCTTCCACCTACCAGCTTGAAAAAAATAAAAACCCTTGCACGTGTGAAATTATTACACCAAAATGATCCTTTTGCAATTCTAAGATAGGGTCTTGTTTTAGTTTAGCTCAAATCATCATAATTTTGGAGTTAAAATTGAATGAATGGGTGTTTTGGGTGGTGGGGGGTTCACGGCAACATAAGAAAAACAAAGAGAGAGAAAGAAATTTTGAGCGGGTGAAAAATGAAGTGATGTGTGTGTAATTTTTAGTTTTTATATGGTGGTTGAGGGACCAATGTTGTAATTTTGCAATAGTTGTGGCTCAAAATAAAAATAGTTAGCTAAAAAGCGGGAAATAACTATTAGTCAATTTTGAAAATATTTACGGGGCTCGGGTTTTATAAAGATACTTTTAAAAATTTAAAACGTACCTCAAATATAATAATATCGACTCCCGACTCGACCTAACACGTCATTTAAAATAAAACATCAAAAATGACAAAAATCGAACAACCGACAATAAGACGTAAAATATTTGGCATCCATCGACATCACGCTTGCTAATACTCCTTATACTTATTAAATATAAAATATTAACCTTCCAACATCGGTTTAAACTTAAACCTTCAAAAATAAATATCATTCAAACTCATCAAAAAGTTTCAAAAATAATCGTAAAATAAGATTAAGCAATGACCTCGGTTTTGGGTTGTCACAACTAAATTTGTTGATCTCTAGAATTCTCAGGAACTTCATAAGACCACAACCATTCAGGTAGAAAATGCCGGGCATCGGGTCAGTGGTGCTGGTGTAAGGAGATTTGTCTGTATGCCTCTAAAAGACTTTAGTACGTGGTTTTGAAAGGTTGATCTTCCTTTGATAACTTTCTATTCCAAGTTGCAGATCTTCAACTCTTTTCTTGATGACAACTCGACGTGTGTACATTCGAAGAGCTGAATTCAGGGAAATTAGTTCTTCAGACGTCAAGTGTCTGAGGGCGTTGTGAGTTAGCAAAAGCAACATGTCTTCAATGTCCTCGAGACGAAGAAGTGGAAAATATCCTTCCTGGATAGTGTAGACTTTTTCATCTTTTCTAATGAGTCTGATCTCTGTCGAATGTTGATAGCCTGTTTTGGGTTCAATCCTAACTCCTTGGATGCTTTTGATTTGAATTAGAGAGAAGACTTGAGAGCCTGAGTTGTGCACACATGCATAGTTGTAGGCGCGTCGCACACGCTCATCCCAATGTGAAGCACCTAATTCTGCATATCGATCATATTCAGGATATTTTTATGGAACCCAGAGACGATTAAATTTTTCTTCTAACCAAGGTATCAAATCCTAAGTTGCAGCCTTTACCAATGTTAGGGAAGTTGCATACTTGTTTGCTCCCTTGACCAAGTATTCGAGATCTTCACTGACAAAGAATTCAAGTGCAATTTGATCATCATCTGTAGTTGTAGTAGGAGGAGGTTTTTCAGGCGCATGAAGACCGTCCCTTTGAGTAGTTCTCAACACTTTCAGAAGTTCATTTGCGTTGTACTCGTATTCCGTACTTCTGAGCTTGGATTTGACACGAAGGTTGGGATTTTTGAGTCCTCTCACAACCATTGCTTGAGTTACGTTAGACCCATAGTTGTACTCCAAGAATCTTGAAAAATCTATTGGATTGCTTAGGAATTGAGAGAAATCAGCTTCATCAGCCTTTGTCAGTGGACGAAGTGCAGTGGCGTTGGACCCCAAGGTTGTATGGGTGCATTTTCATCTTCCTCGAGTGTATCCACCCATGCAGGTTCACTTGACTCTGGAACATCAGGAACGGTAGTAGAGACAGGAACATCAACAATAGGTACTGCTACTTCTTTAGTGTCTGGTATGTCTTGGACTGGATCAGAGACTGGGATATCTGGTACAGGTTGATCGGGTTCCGTCAATTGTTGTTGCACTAAAGGTGTAGTAACTGAAGCAACTGGGCAGATGTGACAGGAACAGATGTGGTTGCAGGAGCGATTGTGGCGGGAGTATGTGATGAGGCTGTATTAGCATCTACATCATGATACTTCTTGGTGCGTTTACCTTGGCGAGGTGGAGGTTTTGAAGTTGATTTGCCCTTGGTAACATCATCTTTGTGAGATTTGTCACCTTTTGACTTGTCTTGCTTATCTCCATCCTTTTTCCCTGTATCATCGTCCCCTTTTATCATTTTTGCCGTCACCATCACCATTATCATCACCATCGCTGTGTTTATCACTTCCTTCTTCGTCATTAGTACCTTCTTCGTCATCAGTACCTCGTTCTTCATCACTTCCTCCTTTGTCATCACTCCCTCCTTTGTCATCATTACCTTTGTCGTCATCACCCTTGTCATCATCATCATTGTCATCATCAGCATCGTCGTCATCATTGTCGGATTCATCTTCTTCTTCATTTAAGATATCATAGGGAACTACAGTACCATGTTTCTCGAATATCTTAGTATCTTCATCTATAGCCGTTTTAAGAGCTTCGTGAAGGATCTTTTGAGATTTGGTTTTGTTGTAGGACCCGACTTGAATCATCCGAGCATGTAAGATTTTCTTTAACTCATAATCCGTGAACCTTTGAGCCATGAGAAAAATCTGACTTTTTAGCGTCAGAAGACTTGATCATGACGTTGCTTGCAACAATTTGTTTCAACTCGTCGCGTAGATTGTCAACAGATTCCTTAACCTTTTCATCAAGTGATTGAACAATTGATTCATTAGCTTCGGCAAGAACCTCTTTCTCAGCTCGGTACTTCTTTTTGAGTTCTCGAAGACGTATGAACGTTGCTTCGTTTTTGGCGGTTTCCTTTGCTTTGACGTGAGCTAGTTCTTCTGCATGTAGTTTTCGAGATAATTCTAACTCTTCTTGGAATTTAGCAATGGCGTCTTCTTGAGATTTTCTTATGAATTCTTCACTTTGTTGTCTACGAGCTCCTTAATTTGAACCATCTCTTCTTGTTGAGCTGTCAAGAGTTGTTCTATCTGAATCATGAACATTGCTGGTAATGATGGAATCAACGATATCGGTGCAGTTGTGGTTTGTTGTGTAGGAGCAATGGTCATGGCAGTGCTTGAAAGTGAAGTGGAGAGAGGTCGACTTGGTAGAGTTAGAGGAAGTTGAATTGACGTAGGTGGGGTCACTATAATAACTGGTGGAGGTAGAGTTAAAACTGATGGAGGCACTGAAGAAACTGGTGGAGGCAGTGTAGAAACTTGTAGAGGCACTGTAGAAAGTGGTAAAGACACTGTAGAAACTGGTGGAGTCACTGTAGAAATTTGTAGAGGCACTATAGAAAGTGGTAAAGACACTGTAGAAACTGGTGGAGGCACTGTAGAAACTGGTGGAGGCATTGTAGTAACTGGTAGAGACACTGTAGAACTTATGACTTTGGTAGTCTCAACAAATGTTGTCGTATCAGTAGACCCGGTAACGTCCATGTCCTTCAATCCGTCATGAGGTTATTGTTCATCATCAACATCATCAGTAGTTTGGGCAGATTTGTCACGACGAGGTATGTGCTCATCAGGTTTCCCAAATTCAGCAATATAAGAAGGTAGTATGGTTTCCTTTGCTTTCATACCAGAACCACTACCCCAGTGTCTTTCTTACTTTGCATGATAGCTTTCTTTACATTTCGTCTTCCAGTTTTGCGAAGCAGTTCTTCTTCATTAATATCTTCATCTTCATCCTCAAGCATGAACTCCTTTCCACTGGTCTTGGCGACAGTTTTCTTCCTTTTGGGCTTAGGTGAAGCTGTTTCTTCTGATGGTTCACCGTGTTTGCGTTTGTCTTTTGGTTTTGAAGAAAATTCTACAGAAGCAACTCGTTCTTTTTGTGTTTCCACCTCTCGCAAAACTTTCTTGTAAGCATCACTTGTCTTGATAGCATCATTCAACAGGTTATCAGGAACTGGAGCAGGAATTCCTGAATAAGTATCCCTTTGTCCTTCTGTTTTCATGAATGTCAATAGATCATCGTCTTCTTCAGTATGGTAGAATAATTTTCCACGTTTATTAATTTCATCGTCTTCTTTCATGAAGTAATCAATGATCAACTTTATGAATCAAGGAAATGGAAAGTGGTCAGACTTCTTTTTATTATCAAATAGTTGATAGGTGAACTCCTGCCACATATATTTGGCATAATCTATCTTTTGGTTCTGAAATATTCCCCAAAAAATGCAAGCTTGAGGCAGTCTGAATGAGTCATGGCCACTATGTTTTGCAGTAAGACACCGAATGAGGATATTAAATATTGCCTTCCATGGTTGTCCTAGCTGTGCTGTGGTAAATTATGACAAGTTCCTTAATTCTGTACCATATCCTAAAGCTTGAAATGTATCTAAGAGATCGCCCTTGGTTGGATCAGCAACAAACTCTTCCCCTGCAGCTAATCGAGGTAATCCAAGAATCTGACGAAAGTGGGTAAGAGAGAATATCTTCTTACGTTTGTCGATTGTGAATGATATCTTTGTTTCAGACAGTGACTTCTTGGAGACCCAAAATTCATGCATGTACACCTTTGGAACTGATGCCATATACCGTAATGCATTTTTTATTGGTGTAAGATCAAGGATCTCCATGGCTACTCTGAAAGCATGATGAGTTGGTACAAAACCTTCTTGCAGTCTGATATTATTTGGTTTAAACTTAAGACGTGCATCGATTGGAACAAGCTTGAGATCGACTTGTCGTTGTTGATTCATAGTGAGTGACATGTTTCTGCTTAAGATAAAACACACAAGGTTGATACGGACAAAAACAGTATATCACTATGCATAATAATCCGTCAAGCATGGAAAGTCTATCATATGATAAACAAATCCAGAAGACAAGCAATTGATAGAACAGATAATACAATTTTGCAATACCAAACACAACTACTTCGCAATCCCAATCCAAACTACTTCATAAAGATCAAACAATTCTACTTCGTAATGTGGAATATACACTACTTCGCAGTGCAGTGTTAAACACAAGTACTTCGAAATGATTGATCAATGCTACTTCGCAAACTTAGTTACTTCTGAAACATGTATACTGAGCAAAAAGGAAGACTACTTCGCAATCAAACAAAATCAAGTACTTCACAATCAAATGCAAATTTATGTACTTCGCAATCGTATATAAAGAAAAACAGGTACTTCGCAATGATATCCAAAGTTATGTACTTCGCAATCTCATATAAAGAAAACAGGTACTTCGCAATGACATACAATATCAAGTACTTCGCAGTCAAATGCTATGTTGTGTACTTCGGAACCACATTCAAAGTTATTTAATTCGCAATCACATGCTATCTGATATACTTCGCAATCACAAACAAATGTGATATACTTCGCAATCATATACCATATGATATACTTTGCAATCACAAACAAATGTGATATACTTCGCAATCACAAACAAATGTGATATACTTCGCAATCATATACCATATGATATACTTCGTAGTCACATACTATACTTCGCAATCATATGCTATATGATGTACTTCGCAATCATAAAATAACATGTACTTCGCAATAGACAACTCAGAAACTCACGTTTGCAATACGAGTGATAAATTTGTACTTCGCAACCTTATTTTACTTTTAAAAAACAAGTACTTCGCAATCTGGAGTTATCAAAGGCTGTATTTTTTGGTAATGGGTTACCCCGGTAAATATATTAACCAAAAAATCGTTTAAGTACAAAGGAATGTGGCTGAGATACCACATTAACCTCAAGCTACATGTAGCTTGTTAACAAAGACTATGAAACATCAAAAGCCCTAACCGAATCTAGAAAACAAAGGTAAACTAGATAAAAACCAAGATGTGAACATGAAACCGCGCTCACTCTTCAGCATCCAACACCACCATGATAGGAGCAGGATGAATCCAAATGAGTCTGCCTCCTTAAAAAACCTTATCAAAGGCTGTTGCAAATTGATAATGATCTAAGGCAATAACATACTGATTTTAAGGCAATCTAAGCATAAGCCTATGTTTGTGTACATATTGGAACCAAAAGCCCTCTATCAATTCAATCAGTGGGTCACGTAATTGAGAACTTAGTGATCAACCCTAATTAAAATCAATCAAAGGCATATGGAACTATTGGATGATAAGCACAATGAATAGACAAAGAAGATCATAATATGTAAATTACCTAGATGATTAAAACAACAAGGATGCAAAATACGCGAAGATGGATGGAAGACAACAATGGCGGCAAGTATGTGGTGAGAGTGTGTGAAACAGTGAAACGAATAAAGATAGAAAAGAAAGAGGGGGCGGGTATTTGTTTATTGACCTAGGTCAAACTTGTCAAGTTTACACTTTAGTCCTCTGTTTTCTTTCTATGTTTTATTTAGCTAAACTTTATCACTTAAATAGTCTATTAACTATTTGCTCACGCACAACCAAACAACGCACTTAAACTTCTATGCATAATTCCGAGTTACATAAAGCACGAAAATCACGAAGCCCAACGAATACATACTAAGAAAAAGTCACCATTAAGCATGTAACCAATTAATTTTCTGAAAGACTGTAGAAGACGGATTTGATGATGAAAATTATTTGAAATTTTCTCCCCCTTAAATACAGACCCGTTTTCTATTTAAAGGGCTGTAGTCTTCGTATTAAGGAGTACTGATGAAAGACTTTTTCCGTTTTAGCTGGATATAAGAACAATTCGTGGTGGCAATAAGATTTCTCTTATTTTTACAAAATAAGTGCACTGAAACGTACACAAATTTGTGTTATACCAAGTTATGAAGTAAACTCGATCCCTTGTATGGTTTTGAAGTAAACCATACCCGAGAAAATTAATTCCTGTTGTGAGCCAACGCTTTCGTAAGAAATACGTGACTTTAATGCGAAAAGCGGGTTGCAGTCTGAAATAACTACAAGCCATATGGGCGTGTTTTAAAATATGTACAACTTTTTTACGGACTCTATTTATGGCGCCGTGTCAATTTTAATCGACATTTCTAAGGCCGTAAATATTACCGTACTAAAAGACATGCCCGATTTAAAATAAAAATATTTTTGGATTTTCTTGATTTTATATTTTTTATGGTTTTTGTATGTTTTATATTTTTGAATCTTTCTTTTGGTGGTTTAAATATATACTATAATATACAAGATCACGATAAAAGGATACTCTAGAATAGTTTACCACCACTATTCTGCATATTCTTCTGCCAACTCCTTAAGTGTCGCTGGTGAGAATGATTTCATGCCTAGCTTTTCGATCAAAAACTCGATACGTCCTCAATCTAAGGCCTTTGTGAATATATCTGCCAGCTGATACTCAGTGTTGACAAAATACAGTACGATCACTCCATTTTCCACTTGCTCTTTGATGAAGTGGTAGCGTATGTCAATGTGCTTCACCCGGGAATGTTGAACGTAGTTGCAGCAAAGGGCAATTGCACTTTTGTTATCACAGTACATCGGGATTTTGTTGAATCCAAGACCGTAGTCAGTTAATTAAGATTGCATCCAAAGAACTTGAGCACAACAACCGGACATAGCAATGTATTCAGCCTCTGTACTTGATATCGTAGCGCTTTTCGGCCTTTTAGATGCCCAACTAACCAGTCTATCTCCAAGAAGTTGCACACTGCCAGAAGTGCTACGTCTAGTATCTTGACACCCAACATAATCCGCATCTGCATATGAGATTAATGCAATAGAGGAATCCTTCGGATACCACATACCAAGATTAAGTGTTACTTTAAGATACCGAAAGATCCTTTTCACAACATGTAAGTGCTTTTTGGTAAGCCGAGCCTGATACCGGGCACACATGCATATAGCAAATTGCAAATCAGTCCTGCTAGCAGTCAGATAGAGAAGGGTGCCGATCATTCCACGGTAAAATTTAGGATCGACATCTATCCCATCCCTATCCTTATCTAACTTGGATCTCTCCACCATTAGAGTATCCACGGGGTCATAATTTTCAAAATGATACTTCTTTAATGATTCAAGAGAAAATTTGGATTGATTAATGAAGATGCCTCTAGGATTCTGAGAAATTTGCAACCCTAAGAAAAATGAAAATTTTCCCATCATCGACATCTTAAAGCGTGTGGACATAATTTTCTCAAAATGGTCACTTTGAGTAGTGGCATCAAAAATTATATCATCAACATAAATTTGTACCAGTATCATGTCGTTGTCCTCCTTGAGAATAAATAATGTTGGGTCCACTTTGCCTTTGGAGAAGCCTTTTGAGATGAGATACGACGATAGGAGATCGTACCACGCGCGTGGAGCTTGTTTCAACCCATAAAGAGCCTTCTTGAGCTTGTACACGTGATTAGGATACTCCGAGTTGACGAATCCATTCGGCTGGCTTACGTAGACATCTTCCCTTAGTTCACCATTAAGAAATGCCGTCTTAATATCCATTTGGTAGAAGATCATGTTCATGTGAGCAACATAAGCAAGGAATAGTCTAATTTCCTCCAATCGTGCCACAGGAGCAAAGGATTCTTCAAAGTCAATACCCAAAGCTTGTTTGTAACCTCTAGCAACCAATCTAGCTTTGTTCTTCAGCACTCCACCTAACTCATCGAGTTTAACCTTATATACCCACAACAATGTAAGAATTTCAACGTTGTTGGGTAAAGGAACTAATTCCCACACTTCAAGACGTTGAAATTCATTAAGTTCCTCTTGCATGGCTTCAATCCAAGATGATTTTGTCATGGCTTGTTGCCAATTTTTAGGTTCAGTATCGGAAAGAAATGCATCAAAGTAGCAATATAATGCATGTTCTTGGAGTTGGTGGCGTGTTAAGACTGGTCGATTGATGTCACCAATAATATTGCAGATTGGGTGATCTTTTTTCCATTTTGTATTGTGAGTTTCAATCCGTGGTGGTCGGGAGTGAACGATTGCAGGAGCTTCCTCTGAGGTAGACGCACCGTTAGGGTTTTCAGGTATTTGTGAACCAAAGAAAGGAAGCTCTTGTAAGTGAGCAAATTCCAAGTCGTGATCATAGTGATCCTCTTCAACATCATTAGGAACAAGTAGGGGTGATGATTCAGGTGTAGTTTGTGAATTGGTGGGGGATGGGACATCTGGTTCAAGAGTAACAGTAGATGCCTCAGACTGATTTCCATTATCTTGAGCAACAACTTCGGGAATCGGAGCTACTGCTGCAGGTGCTGGAGAATCCTTACTAGGTGGATCAAAGAAATCATCAACCATAGGTTGAAATAACTCATCCCACTCGGGCCTTGTAGGTGGTATAAATTGTCACACCCCCAATTTATCAGAGTAAGGTAACGCAATGGGGTACGACGGTCATGACTATCACAAGATGTAGATACAAAGAACGACTATTTAAAAGTCGTTTTCATTTAATTAAAAACATAAACTTGTTCGGAAGCGTATCACACAAGATCAAATAAAGCATAGTTTTTAAAGACTTCAACATTGTTTTGGACATCCAAAATACAAGTCACGGCCTTTTTATTAAAATCTCCCAAGCATAACCACGTCACTCCTCCGTCTTGATACCTGAGAAAAACATTGCTAAAACGTCAACACAAAGGTCGGTGAGTTCATAGGTTTAAGATTAAATAGTGTGATGAACCATAAGATTTTCACGACAACCGGCATATAATCTTATAACAAATACAAGATTATAATCAAAAGTATACGTTTTCATAACCTACGCCTAAGCTCATGACACCGAAGCGTTAACCTAAACCGACAAGATATAACAAGAGCCCAAGCAAATGCCCATCCCTAAGCATTTGTAACACCTCAAATGTAAGTGTACCTAACTTTGGTCACACAACCAAATTAGATAGGGAGGTTACTCCCGATAGATCTATCCATAATATTCGCGCTTACACAAAGTAATTAACGGTTCATGATAGTGGGCTAAAAGGCAACATGGGATGGCGGGACTTAGAAATCATGTAGGCAAACGTATGAATTTTTAAGGCACTTATGTTCATCCGTTAAAACAAGCAATGTTCTCACCCCAAAATAGTTAAACAATTTAAAAGTGGGGGCTATGAAACTCACCTTGATGAAGTAGTAAATATGATCAAGAAAGATAGCTAGGTAAATCAAGGCACGCAAACCAATGCGCAAACAATCTACTCGTAACCTAAGCAAAATATCCGTACTTAGGCTAAATACAAATAATAATAACGTACAAAGCACTTGGTTGATAATTCATACTTGCTCTTGATTTTTATAAAATGTTTTCATACATTTTTCTCGTTCAACAAATTTAGTCACGGGGTCAAGTTCGGGTCTTGATAACTTATTAAATAATAGTCCGAAAAATAAACGGACCCTCATTATAAAAACTAGGCCGCAAGGTCGTCGATATTTGATAAATATCATATTTTTATGAAGTCTCTAAGTCTAGTAATTAATTACGTGAAGTAGAGCACCCACACATAAAATACAAAGTAAAGTTCAATATTACACAAGTGGAAATCGGCCAACTTTGGAAATTTATTGTGGACTCGTTACTCGACTTTATGACAAACCGAAAGTTGTTTTGGAAACTAGACCGTGTCGAGTTTTACAAGGTATTTTTAGACCTTTGGGCGAAAGTCGTTTGATCAGTTAAAAATAGACGTGAAGTAGTGAACTCGGCCATACTCTACGTATACTATATAACTTACCCTTGTTTTATAATTTGGAAAACAAATGACAACTTATGGTGTTCCCTGTATTCTGTCATACGCCCACTACACGCATCCTTATAATGTTCAATTATTTCCCACTTGCCATTTATAAATACATACACATATGGCAACTCTTAATTATACATTCATATAAGGACTAGCAAGTAAAGGAATAAAAATGGAAACAATAGTGACTTGCCCCTTTTTCTCTTCTGCCCACTGTTCGCACAGTGCACACAAAAAGGAAGTGGTCCTGTAATGTTCATATTTGTTTTACCCATCCCCACTCATACATACATACAACATATTTCATTACTTGTTTTAGGAAAAGGGGTTTTTGCTTTGTTGTTTACTGCCTACGCAGGTTGTCAAGAAAGAAAAAGGGGATGGTGGGTTGTTATGTCTTGTCCTTGTCTTATCATTTCCATACTCGCACACACTCATGACCTTCACATACTTCAACTCATACCAAAGGAAGGCATGCTCTTACTGTTTTATCATGCATGCACAAGTACACATATTATGGCAGTATACCACATAAAATCATGCGTACAACACACACTTAAGCACATATATAAGTTCCCTGTTGGTTTACTACTATTGGAGTACATGCGGTTTTGGGTTTTCTGTTGGTTTGAGCTCGCACACGACGCACACAACACATACATAGTATGAGGGTTCTATCATGGCAACATTTGTATACTTGTTTTCATTCACGCCAAACACACATACACGTCCAAGCAAGTTACACATAAAGTCATGACCTATTTCCTTGTGGCTTAGTTTATGCATACCGTTTATCAAACAATGCACATCACAACAACTAAATCATATAGAGATTGGCACACATTTAATCACAGCCTACTTCTTGAAGCTATGTTTACGTACACCACAAGATCATACAATACCTCTCATTTTTGGTTCCCTAGTTCCCGGTTTACACACACACATAGCCACGAAATTTACAGCCTGTTACTACTTGTTTGGTCATGTTTACATGTCAGTTTGCACACAGTTGGTCGTCCTAACAGTTGTTTGTACGCAGCACCTTTGTGCACATGTTCATCACTCACCCCACACATAGTACATACACGCATTCGATGATTTCTTTTACATGCTTTGTGTTGTTTCCTGATGATGGGTATGTTCACAGCACTCATAACTATTTTGATTTCATATTTGCAGAAGAGTACTCATATACTAACATGGTTGGCAGAGAGTTATTTACATGCATGCACACACAAGAAAAGGGTCTACGTAAAATCATATAACAACTCTTATACATGGCAACTATGCAAAAGTCATACAAGTATTATAGAACACGTTCAAGGTTCTAGTTATTTATGTACTCATTCATGTTTTTGTGTTTTCATGCACTTGGTCCTTTAGAATGTCATTGTCTTAGTTGGTTAGGTGTTCAACTCTTTCACATGTCTATCAAGCCACTATGCATGTTAAGTGGTTTTAGGTCATCACATAAAATACCAATAGTGGCCTCTTTACATATTGTTTAGTTAAAAAGTGGTCTAGTTCATCAAGTAAAACACCCATTAAAAACCCTAACCGTGACTTGGTTTTATCATCATATACAAGTTTACAAATTTAGCAAGTATAATCATCAACCAATGTTTTAGGTGTTTAAAAAGTGTTAGGATGGACTTACGAAGGTTCCTAAGTATTTGGTGAAGATGATGAACAAGGACTAGTGAACTACGTCAACAACTTGAAGATTTTCTCTAGCTTTTGAATATCAAACCGAAATCTTACTTAATGCTTCATTTCCAGTGGCCTCATAGTTTTCTTTGAAAGAAAGATTTGTTAAGTTTGTGTGTGTGAGTTTATGAAGAAAATGGGTTGTATTTATAGGCAAAGAGTGGGTAGTTAGGGTTAAGTAAATCTTAGTTAGGGTTTGGTTAGGCTTCTCATTAGTTTGTGAGTAATCTTTGTAACCAAGTTTACAAAAAGGACTAGCATGGGAAGTCGAAATAGCTTGGGAAATCAAAGTGCTTGGGGCCTTGGTGATGGCAGTAAAAAGTAGCAAGAGTTTGGTACTTTCCTTGACTATCATTAAGAGGGTGGGTGTTTGTACCGTTTGAACTCAAGAGACCATGGGGGGTTTTACATATCCGGTGGGTTTGGGAGGGAAAACAGAGGGCAGTAGTACAATATGGCATTAAATGGAATGGTGGTACTCTATTCAAATTGTGTTTGAGGGTCAACATGGCAAAGAAAACGTGGGTTTTAATTGTTTCAGGGGGACCGACTTTTGTAAGTAGTAGGAAAAAGGTATTTGGTACCTATTTGTTTTTGTATATTTTGTTTTTGTATACTTGTAAAATTGTTTATTTGTTGTAGTTGTGTAGATTTCTTTAAGTTTAAATAATTTGTAGTAGTAGTAGTAATTTAAAGAAATTTTGCTAAATGTAAAATGTCTAAGTATGTTGTTAATATAGTTGGGGTGAAAATACTCGTTTTATGTGGGAATCCTTAAAGTGGTATTATGTCGATGAAACTTAATGTCGTTTCTTAAAACAATATTTCCTAACAAGAAAGTCGAAATAAATAATTGTCATTTATACCAATACTTCATGAGTGTCATAAAATTTTAAATCCGTACAAGATTTCGCGTAGCCAATCGGGACATCAATAGACACGCAAGTCTAACCCGAATCAACGCGTTTCACATAAATTAAATAGATCCTAAATTCACGGTTGTGACATCCGACAACCCTTAAGTTTGAGCTTCGACCCGAAGCTCATATTTCGACGAAACATATCTAATTGAATAGATGAGGATACTTAAGCTTAAATTGATCTTCACGTTCCCAAGTAAACTCGGGTCCTCGTTGTGCATTCCAACGCACTTTCACGATCGGTATACGGCTTTGTCTAAGTCGTTTAATTTCACGGTCCACAATCTCGACGGGTTCTTCAACAAAGACGAGCTTGTCGTCAAGTTGAATTTCTTCTAACGGTATGACAAGCGTCTCATCGGATAGACATTTCTTCAAATTGCAAATGTGGAACACATTATGCACGCGACTAAGTTCTTGGGGTAAATCCAAACGATAAGCGACTTCACCAGTTCGTTGAGTGATCTTGAATGGTCCAATATATCGTGGGTTTAACTTTCCTCGTTTTCCAAAACGAATGACACCTTTCCACGGTGCGACTTTTAGCATGACGAGGTCTCCAACTTGAAATTCCAGTGGCTTACGTCTTTTGTCAGCGTAACACTTTTGACGATCACGGGCCGCTTGCATACGGCTCTTGATTTGAACAATTTTCTCTGTCGTTTCATGAATTATCTCCGGGCCGGTAAGTTGTGCATCGCCAACTTCCGCCCAACAAACGGGTGAACGACACTTTCGACCATAAAGTGCTTCAAACGGTGCCGCTTTAATGCTCGCATGGTAACTATTGAAATATGAAAATTCCACGAGCGGTAAATGACGATCCCATCCGTTTCCAAAATCTATCACACATGCTCGGAGCATGTCTTCTAAAGTTTGGATGGTCCTTTCGCTTTGGCCATCCGTTTGAGGATGGTATGCCGTGCTCATATCTAGTTATGTTCCTAGAGCTTCTTGAAGTGATTGCCAAAATCTTGAGCAATATCGAC